>JAPMOR010099167.1:312533-424942 GCA_026543865.1 Argiope aurantia
GTGTGTGTGTGTGTGTGTGTGTGTGTGTGTGTGTGTGTGTGTGTGTGAAGTTTTATACAGTATAGTGTGTATGTGACTCCGAGTTCAACGATCATGACTGATTGCGGTATCACTGTTGCTATCGGCATCGATACAGATATGCTACATAAAGTTAGGAAAAATTGATTACAGACTTGGTGCATGCCATGTAACAAAAAAAGCGCATAATGAATATTTATGAAGACAACATTCAAAACTTGATCATAATATCCCTATATATAGTTATCTTTTGAATAAATACATATACTTTATTTTGGATAGTAAAGCTTTGAAATTGTGGCATTGATTTTGACTTACCCTCTACCTGCACTATTTTTAGCAGAAATATTGAAAATAAATGGAATTTTTTTTAATAAAAAAAATTTAAAAAAAGATACAGAATATAAATTGACATAGCAATGTAAACAGACAATTTTTATTCTTATGGTATCATAGTTGCTTAATTTCCTTATTGCATTGTTTTCAGTGCTTCGTGCCTTAACAACTTTGTACTGACTTTCAAATTTTTGATTAGGAAACTTTTTTGTATACTTATAAAAGCAAATTTTCAACAATTTTTGTATTTTTATTTTCTAAATTGTCCTAGATTTATAATTCATTACTATAAATAGTACAGAATTTAATATTTTTTTTTTTCGATTTCCTACAAGGCACTACTCACATTGAACAAAAATTTCAATGAAATTAATCAATTAACAGATAACTAAATTCTGCAAATATCAACTATCATGCATAATCAATTATCGCATACAGATAACAGAAAATTTCAAGACATTAACACATTATAAAATGAGTGAAAAATTTATTACAAAATTTCATTTGCACAAACAAAGATGTCAAGGTAAATGAAAGTGTAGAATAAAGGTATATATATTTCATCAATAGTTAAAAATCTGTCTCATTTAATAAATCATTCTGCATGTTACAATAGAATACTTACTTCTATTTTAGAAGAGTTTAACCATTTTCCTTTAAGAACGGAACCAAATTCCCCTTCACCAACAGGAGGACCTAAATTAATAATAAAATTTTTAAATTGTATGGATAATGTGGTATAAATTAATATGCCACAAGCAATATTTCCAGATTTTATCAATGTAAGAAAACAGGATAATAATCCATTAATAATATGCCCAATCATATTCAGAAATACTGGTCAAAATTAATTTAAATTTAATTTGGCAACAATATGTACACAAATTCTAATATTTAATTAGCAAGTAGCAATATTACACAGCAATAATATTAATTACAACTAACAGTAACTTATAAAATGTATTTCCTATAAAATGAAATAAATGAATGAGTATGAAAGATATAGTAAAACACAAATTCATTTTACAAAATTTTTAATCGATGATTATAGCAGGTATAATTTTATTTGAGAACAAAATCTCATTCTTCTATCCTTTTATTTCTCAAATTTGACATAAATCCTCTTAACTTTTCTGTCAAAATATATTTATTTTGATTACAGAAATTACATTTTGCTGAAAACGTACTAACATATATAATGCATACCCTCCAACATTGGCTACATAATCATCTACAGCACAAATTATTGAACAGATATTTCCAAAGAATTTTAATTAAAACATTACTCCAAATTATTTAACAGATATTTATTATTGACTAAATAAGTGAAATGAACAAGTGAATTACAATATTATCTAAAAAAATCAAACAAATAAACACTATTTTTCAGATATTCACACCATTTTTTTATTAAATGCTTATCATATAGAAAAAATAAATTAGCAGCGGAAGGGGAGAATCAAATTATTTAAAGCTTCGTGATTACCAAGACATCAAGTGAAGGAACTGAATTACAATGTGCTTACCCAAACATAACAATAAATTTAAAACTTAGACTTTTACCAATCTTCCCAATATGAGTTAATCAGATACTTACACAACAAACTATTTAATATTAATTTAAATTAATGTGTACTGATATTTTTAAGAAACTATTCATCTTGAAGCATTAAAATTTCTGAAACTATAAAAATAATCATAATAGAGGTGGTATATGATAACCTATTTTCTTCGCAACTATGGATCAAATGAAAAAATATTTATAAGTCAAAACAACATGAACCATACAAAATCTGTGAAATCAGCTTTTATTGAGTTAAATACGACATAATTTAAAATAAAAGAAAACACAAAATTATTTTAAAATTTAAAGAAAATCAACAAATGAATTACCGTTCATTGCATCAAATATTACAAGACACTTTCTAAGACTTCTGAACAATGCAAGTTTACCACACCCATAAAGTAGTAGTGGTGATGGAGCAATAAAGTAATCTTTAGATAGCAAAAGCTAGTGAAAGAAGCAAACAGACAGAAAAATAATTAAAGGCCATATGACAGAAACAGGTAACAGTAGATGTAACAGGGAATAGCAGTTTCATTAATAACATGTAATATGATAGAATACATGCTCAGATTTTTGTAATCAGTTTTCTAAAGAAGTTAACACATACTGAACAATCAATTTCAAATGATTTTAAAAGATATTACACACAAAAAGTAATATTAATATTAAATCGATATGCTTGGCCAAGAAATGCACCACAGAGAAATAAACAAGAAAGCACATCACAAGAAACGAATAAAGATAGATTCTCAATGAGCATATGGTTCAAAAATTATAGACAAAATTACAGAGAAGGGGTATGGCAAAGAACTTTAAAAAAAAAAACTCGCATGTGAAAAATACATTGTCGAGATTTTGTATCAGAAATATGTGTACGGAACTAAATACACTGCGTAAAAAAAGTAGAAGGACAGTGTCTTTTTGCCAATTATTATCTCTTATTTTCTCCTAACTACCAGATATTTATGCAGATTTAGTTTAATGACCCTTGTTTTCATTTTAGGCAAAAATTAAACATCTACCACTAATATTATTAAGAAAATTAGTATATATAATTTCCGATGCGTAAAAAAAGTAGAAGGACACTTGCTAATATACTTAATTGAGTGAGTTGTTCTTTATTTAAATAGTGATTTTGTACTGTGTTTATCCTTTTCTGTCAAAAAAATCTAATTTGTTTAAAAGTTAAGTTGTTTCTCCGTTCTCAGAAATGCATAAAGGAATACCTTTGAACGATTTGCAAAAAGGGCAAATTTCCGCATATCAAAATGATGGTAAAGGTGTCAAAGAGATTGCTCGATTGTTGCAGGTGAGCTCCAATACAGTTTCAAACTTTATCAGAAATCTTTATAAAAATGGAAATAAAAAGAAGACTGGTAGACCGAAGAAGTTAACACCACGTGATGAAAGAAAACTTGCTCGTGTGCTGAAGAACAAAGGAAGTGTTTCAAAAGCAAGAAATCAAGCAGGACTTAATCATGTGCGAAACACACAGTTTACAACTATATTAAAAGATTTAAAAAATTCATTTTCAAAAAACGGAAACATCATCCTTAGTGGAAACAAGCTCACATTGATAACCGTTTAGCGTGGGCTAAGGAGCACATGTCCTGGACTACAGAATGGACTTCTGTGATATTTTCCGATGAAAAGAAATTTAACTTAGACGGTCCAGACGGATATCAGCACTACTGGCATTGTCTGGGGACTGAAGACGAATACTATTCAATACGACAAATGGGAGGAGGGAGTTTAATGGTTTGGTTGTTGGATACGGAGGAAGGACAAGTCTGGTTTTCTTAAATGGTAGGCAAAAAACATATAAACTACATTCAAGTGCTGCATTCCGAGCTTCTTCCTTATGCCTCTGACATGGGGGGTGAAGATTGGAAGTTTCAGCAAGACGGAGCTTCCATTCACACCGCGACTGGAGTCAAAAATTGGTTCCTAACAAATAATGTGGATGTTTTACCATGGCCAGCCAAAAGTCCTGACCTTAATATAGTGGAAAACATCTGGGCAATGCTAGTTCGACGAGTTTATGTTGATGGAAGGCAATCTGATTAGCAAACTCGGCTTCGAGAAGCACTGAATGACTCGTGAGACAAATTTTGTCAAACTGAAATTCAAACTCTATACCATTCACTTCCAAACAGAATATTTGAAGTTATAAAGGCCAATGGGAAGACCATTCTTTATTAAAGTCACTATTTTTTCATTTATTATAATGCTGTCCTTCTAATTTTTTTACAAAGCTTCAAAAAAGAGAAACTATTTTTGTTGCCATTAATATTTTATGTTTGAACATCATAATTCTGATGTTAAAATTGTATTTTTGAAATATTTGTTAAATGTTTCCAATAAAATTTTTTAATAAAAATAAAATATTTTTCGGTTATTGTTACAAAATCAAGTGTCCTACTTTTTTACACAGTGTATATATACCTGTTAGGGGAGAAAAAAAAAACAGAAAAAAAAAAAAAACATTGTCACACAGTCCTGATGAATTTTGAAACTTTCTAGGTGTAGGTCTTTTAAAATTAAGATTATATAAAATTGACACTAATTTTGTATAATCTTGATTGAATTGTATAAAGGATCTCAGAAATACATCAGCATTCTTTCCTTAATATGGCCTCAATTTCAACGTAATTAAGTAATGGAAATTTATACTTCTTTAGATTTCAGTTATATACCCTGTACAGGGTATATAACTGAAATATTCAATCAAAACATATAAGCATTCCATGAACTAGGTGTGACGTTTTATAGATGGCAAACTAAAAGGTATTTTCCTAACAGCTGCTTTTACTTTATATAGCTATTTTATGTCCTATTGCTTCTTCTTCCTTCTGCACCTGAACAATTTCATCGAAAAGATACAAAACTATGTAATTCTACCTCAAAATAACAATCACACTTGGCATGTTACCCAGTTAGAAACTTACTTTAATGTGTACTAAAACTAGCTGCAAAGCTCTTGAACTGTTTCATATTAAGTAATACAAATAAGAGAATTGCTATTGATAGATTCCAATTCATTATTTTTTACTGAAATCTTTACAAAATGATTCACAGAAACAATTTCTTAGGAAAAAAAGGAAAATGCTATTATGAAAACAACAATCAACTAATTAGCATTTATAAAGAAATTTATAAGTTACTTGAGGATTTTTTTTTTTTGTCCAATGTAAAATTAAGTAAAAAAAGCAGGCATTTGAGATATTTGTAGAATGAAATGCTTGCTTAGTAATAAAATCTAAACCATATACACTGAACATTTATTAGACATGTAATAAGCAAAATTTTCTATCCTTAAATAAAGCATATTAACAACTCTATTTTGTAATTAGTTACAAAAATGTCAAATAGTTCGTGTATATGTTAAAATCCAACAAACCATGCCATTTTACTGAATTCAAAGTAAAACAATATAGTGTAAAGCACCTCTCATTGGTAACTCAGATATTTAGGAGGTTAATTATAAAATTTTGAATTCTCACATTTTTTCATATGGAACGGTAGAGAATTCTTTGAATGCATTTTGAACAATTTATTTAATGGGAGGAGGGATTGTATTATTGGTTATGATGGGGGGAGCACTAATCACTATATTTTGCTAAGAATAAATACAAATTTACAGAATAGTATGAAAAATAATTTTCAACGAGAATAGCGGTTTGTATTTTATTATGAAATAAAAGTATTTAGAAATGCTTTACATGTCTTAGATGTGCATATAAATCTTATATTTTTAAGTAATACCTAGTTTGAGAGATTCTCTGCATATTAAATTTGGACGTGAAATATCTTCCACTGCATTTGAGTTCAAACTGACATGTGCTTCTCCATTCTTTTCAGCTTCAATTTTATCATCGTAAACAATGTCAGTAGCTACCTGTGAAAAATGATACTATTAAAAATAACTAAACATTACCATTAAATATAACTAAAGCAACTATTATTTATATTTCAAAAAGAAATTTAAGCAATTATATAATTTCTTATTTTTATCACATTTCTAATGTTACTTGCCTTAGAATAAGAAAACTTTTAGTTAAGGAAATGGATACACAGTATTTCTAAAAACTCACACACAATATATACAATTATTTCTAACTAAGAAAGGAAGACAGTTATATTAATTATCAATACATCTGAGAAACAAACCAAATTAAAAATAAAAAACCAAATTAAAATTATAAAAACTATTATGAACAAACACTAATTTTTTTTAAATGTTCCATAATATAATATAGATGGAAGTCGTTTACACCCATTAAATATTTTAAAATTTTAATGCCATCATACTTCACTTAACGAGCATCTCCTATAACGAGTAATACACATAACGAGCAAAACAAAATGTTAAAAAATGACTCTTTTAATGAGCGATGTTTCGCAAAAGGAGCGACGTGAAGACATTCTGATACCCAAATCCAGGGCTGGCCCGTATCTTGGGAATCAGTCTGTACTAAGTGTGTGTGTTTTTTTAAGGGAATCCATATTTCTGCATTTACGGCCAGATAGCTTTATTGAAGCAACTCCGAGGGATTTGAGCAAGTGCCTGAGAAGCCTTAATCGACTAGATTATGTCTCTAGTTAAGATTATGGAACTAGAAATGGATAGCAATGGCATCGATGAACTGATAGAAGAAATAGCCAGAACTGCAAGAGAAATTATGGAGCTGCATTCTGTGACATAGCAAAAAATAGCGCGTGAGAATTGGTCTGGACAAAAGGACATAACAGCCTCAACAAAGCAATAATCTTTCAGCGAAATAAGAAAGATGCTGAAAGCTTGGAGTTTAATACATCGCACGATGAGAAGCATTACCCTAATCAAGCATAATTTATTCATTCTACAAATTCATTTAATGAAAATGCCATGTCTCATTTTCGCATTTGAAGTGAAGCAAAAAAAGAAATGTGTTTAGAAAGTTTCTTATAAATAAAAATGCATTATGAATAATAAATTATATTATAAATTTAAGAATTTTTTCAGAAGGGAACGCATTGTCTATTCCGAATTATATTTATATTAATAAATTAGGTTAAAACAGTAAATTAATAAAATAGGTTTCACTGTATTTTTATTCATAAACTAGGTTTGGAATTCAGTTCAAAATCTTAACAGAGTATTACTTTTTATTAACAAATAATTCGAACTGGAGAGAAATCGCATTCATCATCTAGAGAGCTTTGTTAAAATGCGACAAACTTTGTTGCGTATATTAAAACGTTTCAACAAGCACAGTATTATTAATTAAATTAATCGTATAGCTTTATTGCTAAACAGATGAAGCTTACTATTATTGAAAATTAAAATCATAAAAGAAAAAAAAAGACATGAGTTCTCAGTTTTACTTCTAACCACATGATTGCCAACAGTAAAAAAATAATCATGTCATTCTAGTCACTATTCTATTTTATGAGGTCATAAATTTTTTATACTTTTAACCTCAAAATAAAACAACGAATGAAACTTAGCATTCTGATTTTGTACAAATGCCTTCAACTCGATCAAACAATTATCTTTTTCTTTCTTCAAATAAATTACTTTTTTTTTCATACCATAAAGACTTCTAAATTTAGATATTGTTTTACATTAATTCTGAAACTCAAAAACTAAAAATAGTGTTTAACATAACTCTATTCAAATGGTTTTATCCTTTTACACAAATTAATAATTTTCAAATATACTTCACTTACTTTAGTTGGTTGAGCATCAATATCTAGAGACACCATTGTTTCTATATTAAAATAAAAATTAGAAAAATCAGAAAGCGATTAAAACTTCTTCATTCATCACAAACAGAGTTAAATTTAGCTTACCTGGTGGAACAGCATACAATAAATTAGTAGGAAGCCCATCAGCCATTCGGCTGTAGTAATCAATTATATGTTCTAAAGATTCCAAATATGGACCATCATCTATGAAATAAAATTTATCCTACAAAATATATAAAAATCTAAATCAAATTTCCTTCTTAAAAATAACAATTCACATTCCATAAATTTTAAAATTACTATTCTCATAATTTCAAATATTTCTACATTTTGTTTTCAACTCTGCTTTCCATCGTTGCTCTGCACGAGATGGAATCAAGATAGGTAATTATGTGACTTCCCTATTCTGCGTTATGGATATTAGTAGTTAATAATGATAATCAGCATTTTCTAGTTATTTCTAGGTATTGGTTTATATGTTTTTTTTAAATTATGTCATCATGAACAATTTTCTTTTTTGAGAAATTACTGTAGTTTTAATGCTAAATATTAATCCATGAGATGACTCCTCTCCTTGCATGTTTTTAAAATAGTCACATGTTTAAACAATGAGTAAAATTTATGACTATTCTGATCAACTGAACTTTCTTTAAAGTTTAAATATTTCTTACAATTAACAAGCATTAACTTACAGCACAAAATAGCACACAAATGTTTATAGGTTAGTTAAGATAAAAAATCACGAATTTCAAGTTGAATTAATTTTTAAAAAATCACCCACTAATAAAGAAAAAAATCTGGAAATATCCTATTTGATAGAAAAATTTCACTTTCTTATTTTAAACAATTCAATATCCTAAAATAATTTCTTATAAATTTTTTTTTTTTTTGAAAATGACATACAAAACAGAAATTCAACTACATTGACTGCTAACTATAACAAAAGAGTTTTTAATTTTTCTTTACCTTTGCTATGCCTTCAAAGACATCATATGGAAAATATTTAATGCATGGAAGCAATATAAAAATATTCACATCAAATATTCCTTTCAACTTTAGTACTGATGAAATTTAAGATTTATCCTATACATATAAAGATAATGAAAACTATAATTTATTCTTTTACAATATATATGCATACTAGACTGATATTTACTGACCTAGTGTTTAACATAAGAAACCAATATATTAAGTTTTCTTTCAAAAATTTAATATAATACTTGCATTGCACACATAACATCATCAAGTACAAAGTAAAATAAAGTTTAAAATTAGATTAATGAGTATAAATAAAATAAAACAGTTCTCAATACCTATTGGTATGTAAGAAGAAAATGAACATAAATCTGAATTTTAAAAATAAATAATATCTCTTTATTTATTCAAACAAAAAAAAATCCCAGAGAGATTATTTTCACCTAAAATCACAGGCATTTTTACAGTTGCAAATGAATACTGAAAAGTAATAATACCGACCTTGAAAAAACATTTTTTGACACAGAAAACAACTTCTAAAAGCATATTAAGAAGAAAAATTTATGAACAAAAAAATCTTGATAAATAATTATCAAAGCATAATGTGCCTCAACAAAATTTTTGTTTGAAAAAGAGAATGTGGAATTATCATCACTTAAACAATAATCCAAAAATATATAAATTATTTTCAAAATTTAAAACATACAAACTTTCAATTTCACATAATATGGAGGGGGGGGGATGGAATTAGAATAGAAATTGAGTCACGGTAATAATATAAATTTGTAGGACATAATATGAAAAATATCTGATACCTAACTAAATAGGACAACACGAAAAATAAATGACAAATAACTAAGGACATATTTGTCAACACATTAAAGAGGCACAACTTTTATATCAGAATTTTGATTAACGAAAAAATAAAATGTTATAGCATTTACTTAATACTAGATATGTTTCTACAAAAAGAGCTTCTTTTTATAAAATTACAATATTAAACAACAATTTGACAAAAAATCAATTGGTCTAACTAACAGTGTTTTCATTAAATATAAAATAACATACTTTACACTGTATCTCATAATTATATGTATGCGCATTGTGTACAACTGACAAAACATATATATCCTTCCTTCTTGTACTACGGCGGACCAGAAACATGCCATCTTTAAACCCTCGAGAATGAAAAAGTCGAACTGCTTTCTGTAAAAGGAAGGTTCATTCAGTAAAGAAAAAGAAACATGAAATGCATAAATTATAACTATAAATAATGGAAAAATTCTTAACTTAATAACACACACATATATATAACTTTAACCTCCCTGCACCCCCGCAAGCTTCTAAAAGATTTTCATAGGTACAATATTTAACAACCAACCTTTTTGCTGCTGAGAGACATAAAAGGAAATCATGAGCTCTAATATAATATTAATGTTCTAGAAACCAATGTCATATTAAACATTTTTCTTAGTTATGACTAATAATTAAATAACAGGTAATCATATATCATCTATATATTGATGTTTCAAGCACTACAATCATTCACAACTTGAGCAACTAATAGTGAAGGAAAAACTTTGTAGACATTATTCATAGACATGAACACAATACTAATATATATAAACCATCAATTGTTGATTTGCCGAGCTATAAAAAATATTTTAAATGAAAGTAATTGAATTTCTTGAAACGCTTTCAACAATCTCGTGACATAGAGAAACAGGCACATCATGTTTAGTCTCATAACTTTTAAATACAAATATTGTCAACTAAATTATCATAGATCATATTTTTACATTCATTTTAGAACAATAGTAAAACATGTTACAATGGAAATGTAACAAAAGCTGTCTCATCTAGTGATTGCTGACAGAAAGGATTTTTTTTTTTCCCCCAGAGGACTATTTAAATTGACAATAAGTAAAAAACAGAGGGGGGGGGATTAATAACTTTTTGACAGCATCAGCTATTTGTTTTCTTTCCTAACGTTGATAAATAATTATTTAAACTTAAATACCTCATCACGTATCTTGTTTTCAAATCTTTCAGCAAATCTAATCGTGTTATGAGAAAATACAATAATCCTTCAAAAATTAGGATGAAATTTATGGGTTTGCATTAAGAAAAATAATATATTTTTATTTGTTATTACAAACTTGAAAAAATATCATCTTAAGCAAAAAAAAAAGCAATACAACGCTAAAAAACATTGGGCTAAAAAAAGCTTGATGCAGAGATATTTTACCTTAAAAGTAGTAATAAATATTTGTTACAAAAATTACAACTCCAATAGTTTTATAAAATAAACAAACATGAAAATATGAATGTACTAACTCAATTTAAATTTTTTCTTTAAAAACATTAAAAACAAATAAATGTTAACTATTTCTTGCATCAGATGATGTAATCCAATTTAGCATAAATCAAAAGTAATGTAGAAAAAATGTAATCAAAGATTTTACTGGAAAACTTATTACATTTTTTTTTTTACAGGTTCGGCATTCATAGTTCACAGTACATAAATTGAATGACAGGAAAATGTTGCCTAATTTTATCTATATAATACTTTTCAAGGCATTTTATAAAACTTTAAAAAAACTAAAATTACATATTTTTAAAAAAATTCGCTCATAAGAAGCATTTTGCGATCTAGTTTTACAAACAAATGTAATTTACAAACTATTTCAATACAATTAGAATTCATTATTTCATTACAGAAAAAGTTTAACATTTTTTTAAATAAAAATGTCCTTTTCCATTGGTGATTATGGTGCATTAATACTATACCTATCTATATCAAAGGTTTCAAAACAAATCATATAAATTTATATTAAATTAACACACAACTTTAAAAACAAAGTTAATATGGCAGAATTGGAATGCTACACAAACGTAGATCAAAATACTTTCATTTTTACACTATATCACCATTGTCATCTTTTGTCTGTTTCTTTCTAAAAGCATTTAAGTATATAAAACGAGAGCAGCATTAATATAGCCATAATCTTCAAATTATATTGGCTAAAGAAATTACATTACAGCACAGGAGAAGATTATCAAGCTTCTATTTTTCTGCAAATTACTGAGTACAATAAATTTAAGAAAACTAATATAGTTATTTTTTTTTTTTTTACAAAATGCTTTTATATTCAAATTAAGCATTTATTAATTTCACTTATCAAATGGTTTAAGGTTTTGCATTGTTACACTAGACAAAATATTAACACTACATTTGTTTTCAAACTTCTTTTAATTTTAATTTATCTTCTGCATGTTGCAATTGTATTTTAAACTTCTGTTTCATTTTATATATTACAGTCCGACTGTGATTTGAAGAGTTGAATAATGCTTTTAATTTTGGATAAAACAACAGTACACTGCATGACTCTTCAGATTTTAAAAATAGACTTATTCACGCCTTTTATGCAGAGGCTATTAGTTTTCCTATATCTGAATATCTTACTGGAAGACACAATTTACTGCATCAAATTTTATGCATGATAAATATTCTTCATGAAAGTAAAAGACAATGCATTTCAAGTTAAAATTATCAAAAATAAATAAAGCATATAATTTTCAGCCTAAATGTAAATAAAAATTGTCAACAGATAAGAATAAAATCAATATTAAGTATGATAAGATAGTGTGTTAAGATGAGATAATTAAGATATCAAAATTCCACATTAGATAACATCAAGAGCATGAAAAAAAAAATACAAACAAATGAAATATGATCAAAATTCCATGTTAGATAACAACAAGAGCAGGACAAGAAATACAAACAATAAATGAAATATGATCAAGTGCTCTTTCTTTTAATATACACATATATTTGAGAGAATCATATGGACTTCTGCCACCTCTCTTTGTCCTGCCCAAGTTCACTGATCTAAAACTTCCTTGATAGTTTAAATTAGTTTTCCACTAATGTAATTAGATAAAAATTGATATTTAGTATTCTGTCTAATTTCCAACACAAAAAGTTACTGAAAAAGCTCGACCTTCACTAAATAATAATTTAAGCAGTATCTAGAAGGAATATATCTCAAGATTATATTCATTCTTTAAATAACATTTTACAATACATATTTGTACATTTTAAATCAAGGAAAATGTAATTACTTCACGATCCAAATTGTCATGAAACCAAGCAGACCTTGAAGAATATGGCTGAGGAGGGATATGATTACCTAATAATGCAACACAAACATAGCTTAAATGAAATGATATTTCAGACACTAAAACTTTATGTCTTACAAAAGTAAAAGGGATTTTAAAGAAGTCCTAACAAACAGAAAATAACATTATTAACACTGATTTTTTTTTTTTTATTTATAAGAACAATAGCAAATTCGAAGCTCAATCAAAGAAAAAATGCCAGGTACAAAAGACATACATGAATGATATTTTGATTAAATATTTCAAATTTTATGTAACTTCAAGTAACAGTAAAATTATTTAGAAAATACCTTCAGGTTTCTTCATGGTCACTGCAACATCATTTCGTTTAAGTTTGTTGTATAAATATTTTAAATTGTTTTCATTAATCATATATCATATCCATCTCATATCAAGAATAAAAAATCCAAACATCAGATGTAAGAGAATACACATAAATAAATAATTTTTTAAAATCAAGTACTACAGATTTTCACTTTTATTTCCACAAACAGAATTTAATACAGTAGAATTTAGAACAGTAAAGGGATTACAAAAACTTTCATGTTGCTCCAGCTTTAGATCTATTTAAACATTTACAAGTAAAAATATCCAGGTCACTGCAAATCATTTCATTTAAATTTGTTGAATAAATATTTTAAATTGTTTTCATTAATCATTAATTAATGTTTGTTAATTAGTTACTTCACAATTTTGGGTCACAACAAACTTTGACAGATAAAAATGGAATCGCTCAAAAATCCCCCCTTTTAAAAAGGAAATCACAGGAGGGGAAAAATTTTAAAACTTTTGCCTGAGAGGTGAAGTTAGCATAAAAAAAGAAATTGAAGAAATTTATCAACTCGCAGGCACATGAGATATTTTACGCAATACAAAGATTTTGAAATACATATGAATTTACTTCATTGAATAAAAATAAAAATGTAATGTATGGATAAATTCTTTTTCTCAGATAAATGAATTAGATATTACTATTTCTACAGCTAAATTTTGAAACATAGCAAAATATGTTAAAAATTACTATGAATACATTTAGTTCATTTAATGTTAATAGGCAAAAAAACATTAAGAGAAAAACAGCAAAGAATAAAGGAGATTTAATGTATCAAGTTTATAGGAATATTAAATTAGGAAACCAAAGCTTATGATGCATCATATAAATATCATAAATTTGACTTTGCGTAATACAGCATTAATTAGTACATTTTAGTAATGTATCAAGTACAAAGCCTACAGAAGAAATTATGTTTATTAAAGCAAATTACTTAATAAGGTCAAGCACTCTTTGTGATTATTCTTCATAGCTAAATCTGAAGGTGTCTCATTGTAATTAGAACGAGGATGAGATGGACAATTCAAAGACAACAACATCTGCAATAAAGAAACTAATATTTTTTAACTCGCCTAATATTATCTAGTGATTGGAAATAATTGATACAAAAATAAGGGAATAAAATTTTATGACAAATATGTTTCTATATGAAACATGTATCAATAAAATAAATATGTATAAAAAGAAATTGGAATAAGATTACTATAAAAACAGTGAGATTTCATAAATACGTCATACACATTATTAGAAATAAACTAAAGAAAAAACTTGAAAAAGTTTCAATAAGCAGATAATCATTGAAACTATAATGATAAGTAGAACTATTCAAAATAACTAATGCAAAATAAAGAGCTAAAGAAAATATATACACCATGCAAAAATTCTTTTTTTTTTTCCCCTCTCATCTTCTGCAATAATAAATAAGGTATCACCAAAAGGTTTTTTTTTTTTTTTTTTTTTTTTTTTTTTGCTGCGGTCTGATAATTAGCATAGTCAGTTTGCATTAAAACACATTATTTGTTTAAAAAAATATTAATTGCAATCTCACTTCATATAAAATAAGCTAGAAACTTATGAGAAATATGCTGTAACCAACAAATGTTTCTCAACATATTTAAGTAACAGACAAAATATTTTGTTATTATACTAAATAAATTGCTACTTAATGTATATACAGGGTGTTTTTTTTTTAAACTGTCGGTACTCAGACCTCTGAAACTTGAACTATCAGCCGCAAAGCTCCCAAATTTTGTACGGGGACTATTGACAGCATTGGAAAAAAGAAACTGCAAAAAAAAAAGTTTCAAAAGTTGTCGATAGGGGGAAATGTGGCGCTTTACATTTTAAGACAGCTAAAAGTTTGCATAAAACACGGGGAAAAATTGCAAAGAGCAAAATCCCGATTACGTAATCGCCACCAGCACCAATATTTTGAGTTATAAAAAAGACGTGGGGCACTAAAAATCATTTCAAGTTTCATTTGATTTGTAAAATACGTCTCACTTTAGAACAGCGTGCATTACTTGTGAAGCTCTTTTATCTTAATCAATCCAATGTAATGACCGCTCTTCGTGAATTTAGAAGTCGAAACAATTTCCGTAAAGGACCTCTATCAATTAATGCAGTGAAAGCAATGATTAAAAAAATTGAAAAAATAGGTTCTCTCGCAACTCGGCCTGGTAGAGGACGGAAACCGGTATCGGAGGATACGATCACAGATGTTCGACTGCAAGCGTTGAAAGAAATCAGACGACCATTGCTGGTAATAGCAGCACACGTGGAGTTGTCTGGATGTTAGTGCTTTAACGGTATGGAAAGTTTTAAGAAAAATTCTTCAATTTTATCCATATAAAATTAGTCTTTTGCATGAACTAAAACCTACAGATCATGATCTTCGATCAACCTTTGCTTTGACATTTCTTGCCAGGATGGAGGTCGACGAGGCTTGGCCTTGGACAATTCTCCGAGTGATGAGGCCCATTTTTATTTGAATGGGACTGTTAACACTCAGAATTCTAGAATTTGGGCATCTGAACAACCCCATACATTTCAAGAAATCACACTCCATTCTCAAAAAGTAACTGCTTCGTGTGGTTTTACAGCAGATTTTATCAACGGACCATACTTTTTTGAGACTATTACCCAAGCAGGGCCGTAGACCAATTCCGTAAACGCTTAAAGATATCATGATATGCTGAGTAGTTTTGTTATCTGGGTAGCTTTGTTATCAATCAGCAAAGGCAATGCTTAGATAAAATTGTCTTTATGCAGGATAGAGCACCACCATATATTGGTACATCCGTACAGCAACTGTTACTCCATCACTTTACAAAAGAAAGAGCCGGTCGCTGTTTTCGTGTATGGCCACTTCGCTCCCCCCATGTGTCTTTTTTCTGTGGAGTTATTTAAAATCGAAGGTTTATCTTGGTGGAGTCTTGAACTTATCAGTTTTAAAGAAAAACATAACATGGACTGTTATGAACATGCCTTCTGAAATGTTGCATTCAGCTGTAGAAAGTATGATGTACAGAATGCAATGCTTAGTCCAAGAAACTGGAAGTCATATTGAAAGTAGCCGATGTCTTCTCGGTGAAAGCGATTCTACTGAACAAAAATAAAAGAACAAAGTATAAAAAGGAAGTCAAATAGAATCTTCTGTTTTTTTTTTTTTTTTTAATTTGTAACCATTTATAGAAGCTATTTTTTTTTAAATAAAGCACATTTGTGGAAAAATTAATTCTTTTCTATACATTTATCTGTTTACTGTAGCTTTTTAAAATTTTATTGTGCAGTTAAACTTAAAATTGAGATCAAAAGCGCCACATTCCCCCCATCAACAACTTTTCGAATTAAAATCTTTTTCGCGGATTCCTTTTTCTAATGTCATCAATAGTCCCCGTACAAAATTTGGTGGCTTTGCAGCTGATAATTCGAGCTATAGAAGTCTCTCAGTACCATCAGTTTAAAAAATCACACCCTGTATATAACAGAAAATATAACAGAACTTAATTTCAGCAATTCAATAAAAGATTACATGATTTGAGAGAGGGCACACTAATGTATACAAATTTCAAATGGATTTACAATTAAAGATTTATTTCTGATATTTTTGATTGAAAATCCATATGAATATATGATAACCTGATTTGCACTCTATTAATGCAAATTAAACATGTAGAAGAAATGGACATACACTTACACACACATCTTGCAACTTCTTTAAAATAAAGAGTAATTTATTTAAGGACATCTTGATTTGCACAATAAACGTACATGAAATGAAAATTGCAGTATTTAGGATACATTGTAGGCAATTTAAATTTCTCCAACTTTTTCCCTCTCACTTACTGGAAGGAAAAACAGCAATCAAGATTCTAAGATAACTTAAAAATAACTACAGCTTTCCATAAATACTTTAAATTCAGAATTTGGCTTGAAGTATGTTGAAATAAAGTACAATTACTCTGTATGAAAAATTTCTATAAAATGCATATTTTTTAGGATGTATTTGAGATTATTTAATATAAACTCTAATGTCATTTATGAGTGAATGCATTTATTGATAGTGATTTCTACTTGTACAAAAAAAAATAATAATAAATTTTACTTTCAGATGGTAATTAGAAAAGATTTTTTTTTTTTTTTTTTTACATATGAGCTTTATGCAAACTTATATGTAATAATGCATTAAAAGAAAATAACACACAAATTGAGTTGAAAACAATTCAATGATAAATGGCAGTAATGTGGAATCCAATATATATGAAACCAACTTACTTTAACTACATCTGTATACCCATGAAAAGCAGCATAATGCAATGGTACCCAGCCTGTTTCAGTTGCACGAAGCTGAGGATTTGCTCTTTGATTTATGAGCACATCAACAGTAGAAGGTCTGTTATTTAGACAAGCATACTGTAAATCAAAAAAAAATGAAATAAAAACATACATAATAGCAAATAAACAGAATTATTCCAAGAAAAGGGAAAGAAATATGCAGAATGGAAGGAAAGCAATAAAATTGAACTAGATAAAAACAACCACAATATAAACAGAAACAATAAAACAACTAAATGTTATCACAGAATATGTTTTCTAAATTTAATTACAGGTGCAAATAATGGGTAAATGGAAACAATAAGTAGATTTAAACTTGAAGGTTCATTAGATGAATCTTAAGACTTATGAGATGACAAGAGAATCATTAAACTGTAACAGTTATTATCTTTTATTTATTTCTGTTAAAGAAGAAAGTTTAATAACAGAAAAATATAAATTGATATTATATTATGCACACATACAAAAAAAAAAATGCTTGTATGTTTGAAAAATTAATCGCAAAAACTGCTAAATGATTTCATTAATAGTATGTTCCATTTCAATATGAATTTTCTGAAGAAAATTTAAGAGTTTTGAAAATTAATTACCAGCAGCCAATAACTGAGAATAAACAAATACAACAATATGTGCCATTAAAATGCCAACTAAAATATTTCTTCAACGTGCTGTGAAATTTACAAAAGGAACCACAAATCAAAACATAAGGCATAGTTAAAAATTTTGAATTCTATAGACAGACAAGTTATTACTTATATGAAAAGTTATTTCAATATTCATCTTGTAAGTTCGAAAATAATTTCAATTTTGATCCTTTGCTTTCATTAAATTTCTCTTACAACAAGAGGCTCAAATAGCTTTCTATATTATGATGGGCTAATGGATCTAATAACATGAATTTCTACTGATTTTCTTTAGATTTATGACAAATTAATAAAGTAACCAATATATACTCACTGGTTGAAATAATGTATGTTAAGCAAACAAATGGATATTATGAAAATAATGCATTAATAAGTACAATTTCTTTCTTCAACAAAAACCTTTAAAATTAGGAAATTAAAAATTATTTCCAAATGAAAATAAAACGGATATAAAAAAGTTCATCAACCACACTTTTTTTTTGGCGGAGGGGGGAGGGAGGTATGTATTTAGGTGGTACAGATATCATCATATATATTTATAAGAATGCAAATATTGTTTATTTGTAAAAAATATTTCACATCACATGGGTTCAGACCTTTAACATTTTCTTTTATGAACGACTGATATAACCAGTTAAATCATTAACAATATTATTATTGATCCAGACACATGTTAAAATTAAATGTTGATCAATGCAGATAAATGAATGATAAAATTACATTAAAAACAACTTGACTATAATCAAATCTCAAAAACTGCATTTAAACTAATATTTCATTTAACTTTCTTTTGCAAGAGAGAATTATTCTAATTAAAAACATTATCAAACAATGGGAATAATGGATAATTAATAAATTGCATAAATACTTAAAGCTACCTTTTGACATTTCCAAGCCACTACACACATTTATTTAACCGCAATAGTTACTTATCACAATTCTGAACATATTGGGCACTTTTTAAAAATGATAACAATTATGGCAAAGGAAGAGTACATTCATTCCATATATGCAATTATGCTCAACATCTAATTCCAAAAATTATATTTAAGTTAGCAAACAAATTTAAGAATTTCAAATTTAGTCTTCAAGCAATATATTTTCAATTATTTATAACTTCAGTAAATTTACACATAAGAATAGCAAATTAACATTGAATTAATAATTTGTGCTGACTTATCTTAGTTAAATGCCTATACTTTTTCAAGCTAAGCCTAGTGAAAATACACAAATCATCAATCAATAAAATTTTAATAAAATGTCAAAAAAAAATGGGAATCATTTTTAAAAAAATTACCAAGTTTAATAGCAAAATTTAAAGTTTAGTATACTCTATAATATTTATATATATCTTTAATATACTCTATAATATTTCCAATCAAATTTATTCTCACATGTAATGGTGTGAGCCCACTGCCATCAATTATGTTGGGATTTGCTCCTGTTTCCAGCAATAAATCAAGGATATCATCAAATCCTGCAATACTCGCCAAATGAACAGCAGTCTGGCCTTCTTGATTTTTAGCATCCAAGTTATGATAGCCTGATTTCAACAATTCTCTAACAACTGTAAGTTCACCTGCAAATAAATAAATATATGTATATAGATGCATCAGAATAACATATTTCTCATCTGACGGCACAGAGTTAAAACAGAGCTTTCATAGTTGATGCAATAAGACACAAAACATATTTTCTTATGCAAATTTTATCAATTTAGTTACAAACATTTTTGAAAGTACTGCTTATTATATAAACTGCAATCAAGTAAATTAAAAATATTTTATGAAAAAAAAAAAGAAGCAAAGCAAAATTTAGCACATATTGAAAATAATTTGAATTTTTATTACTACATATAAAAGTAATCAGTAATTTTTTATGACTAAAGCATGACATAACAATACTGGAATTAGCAGTTTGCATATACCTTGCAAAAAAATTGTCTCAACAGCAGTTCTGTGTTGGATTATGATTTGATATTGATTTTAGAAACAAGAAAGAAAAAAAAAACATATTGGGATTTTTTAGCTCAGCATTAGTTAACAGCATCTCAGAGTCCCTAATATAAACTGAAACACATAGTAACAATGTCTACAACTATTCTCATGTCACAGATGCTAAATACCAACATAAACTTGCAATCATTCACAATATCCCTCCCTACAAGTAAACAAACATATGAAAATACGTTTCTATGTATGCAACTTAAAAGTGCTACCTTTGCTTTAATTTTCCCTCTTTTCCATATTATCTTTTGATAGTTGGAAAGCAATTGATTGCTAATTTGATTTCTATCAATCCCCTTCCCTTCCTTTAACTCAATCCTTACTACAGTAGTACTTCCATCAATAAAGAAAAATCTATCTTAATAAAAATTATTCTGAGACTTTATAGAAAATAAGTTAGTTGCAAACTGTTTATTTCCTATTCACATTTCCATTGCAAATAAGTAACAACATTTCTTACCAAATAATTTAAGATTATATATGTATATAAGCTAACAAAATGAGGGTTTCGATAAATGAACAGTCACATCAAAACATTTTACAGCAATATTTCTGCTTAAAAGTAAGTTGTTTTAAACCTCAAAGGATAATGTGATATGGTAAGTTTTATTTTTAAAAAGAGGAAATGGAACAATTAAATGTTCAAAAATCACAAACTACCCAAAATTATTTAAAAAAACGTTAATTCATTTATTTTTTACATTAAAACAAAATAAAGATCTAAATAAATATATACAAGAATTACCAGGTCTTAAAATGTTTTATTCTTACTCATGTCATTATCTAAAAATAAACTAAAAACTAATTATGGTACCTTCTTTTGTTGCCCGATGAAGAAGATTTGTCCGCCCGTGTCTACGAGAATCTGATGGAGGAGGTTGTGCTTTGCACATTTGCCCCAGTCTTGTAGACAAACCTTGTGCATCTTCTTGATAATATGATATTAACATTTCCAGACCTATTAAATAAAAAAATTACACATCAATTTCAATTATGTGGCAATTAAGTAAAATATGCATTAATTTTTAAAATCCTTTCAACTTTATAATGCATTATCTTCTCATCGCCTTATACTATCAACCTTCTAAATTATAATTAGTTATTTCTATAACTTTTTGTCAAACATAATTTGATGAAAGAATTAAGATAGAAAAACAGATTATTTAAGAAGAATAAGATTTTTAAAAAAAATTTTGAAGCCTTTAAAGAATTTTCATAAAGTTCCCGTACATTCTTTAATTTATTTTTAAAAAATACAAGAACAGCAAAATATAAAAAAAAATTAGCTTTTATTTGTATAGTTAAAAATTGCAGCATTCTTGTCCCATTTCTCCCTTATATGATAAGTAAGGAATAGGACAAGGTTTGAGAAAATTAAAATCAATAAATATTGTATTTTGATATCCTTTTCATTCTATGATTTATGGTTTGAGACATGCCAAATAAGAACTGATTATGAAATCTTTATTGATGCTGCCACAACTTGAAAACCTTTCTTTGACAAACATTTCCACTGATTGCAATATACTTTTAATATACTTTCTTTTTCTGGGTTTCTTCTTTTCTCTTCCATATCTGTGGCATTTTTATATAAAAGATATAAAGTTAGTAATTCTTTTTAATTTAGAGTAACAAAAGCTTTATTAAATAACTTTCATAATTTAGCTTCATTTTTTTCATTACTTAATATTTATTGCATTGCTTATTACTTTATTATATTTACAGTAGAATTTCTCTTAACTGTAATTAAGTGGTAAAGATGATTTTAGGTAGAAAATAATTTTAATAATGTGCATACTTTACATGACACTTTAATACTTTATATGATACAATAATTAACAAAAATAAAGAATATCAAAACATGCTTAGAAACACTGGTGCTCTTAAGTAAATTTTTGAAAAAGAATGGAATTCTATTTTATGCTTTTTGTTTTGGTTAATGGAAACTCAGCTTTTTTTTATCGTTTTGTACATAAGTGCTTTATATTATATTATATAAATAATAAATCTTAATCTAATTAAAATCCTAATCTAATTTGCCTGGTACCAGTAACACGGTATAAAATGTGACCTTGAACCGTCTACAGAAAATACACAGATTATAATATATATATATATATAAATTTAAAATTATCAACTTACTACTGCATTGAAACACTCTAAAAATTAATTTTATAAAACAATATAAAGAAAAATTAAAAACTTTAAATGTTAGCATATTTAGCTGTTTAGAAAATGCATTGAAATGCAATCGTGTATGTATCATTCCTCCCACAACAGAATTTCCTTTTAAAATGCGTATCATATAAAGCATGCAACATTTAAGCTTAATTTGATTATTAGTTTGTAAACACTATATCTTCGAGTTTATTAAACATTTAAAATATTTTTATTTTACAAATAATAAAACTGAAAAAAATCATTAAAAAAATGAGAATTTGTATTTACTTCTGGGGCATAAAGATTTTCTGATTTAAAGATAAATAATATTATAGCTGGTGTAACAATTATGATCAAGCAAAGGGTTATATAGCTGCTCTATCTAATGGAGGAACTAGAAAGAGATTCTAATCTTTTATTTAGACATAAATATAGTTGTTCCATTCTTCCCTAACTCAAATTTATCTTTAATGTTGTTGTTGTTAAATAAAAAGAATTTCAAGAGTCAGTGCAATTTTCAGATTTACAATAACAACAAATGGAATCAACTATTAAATTAAATATTTGCAATGACTTTAAATACAGAATTATTTTTTACTAAGCATTTTCAAATTGAAAAAAAAAATACCATGTATAATGGGTCCATCATCAATACTGAAAAATGCATCTTCTCCATGGCGACGTATCTGATAATGGATGGGAGAATTGTCATGAATGAGACTCAAAACATAATCACCAGGAGACGAAGAACTTTCTCGGACAAGGAAGAGACCTTCATGGTTACCACCTAAAATGAAGGATCATGACAAATATAAAATAACAAAAATATTTTTTTCACCTTTATCAAGAGAACACAAAGATAAAATTATTTTATAATAATCATCCTTTTAGTATTTTCTTACAAGAAATCTATCCAATTACACTTAAAAATATGGAGGACTACTATGGAAGAGAATTTCATTTCACTTATTTTCAGTACTTGGAACTTTGGGCAAAGATCTTAATTTTGGGGGAGTCAATGGATTTATATAAATTTTCAGCACTCTTTTTTTCCACATAAGATAATAATTAAAACAATATCAAACCCTTTGACTATTATGGCTTGAGAATACTTCAAAAATTGAAAGTTTCATTTCAACAACTATAGTTATTTATTTACACAAACTATTTTTTTTTTTTTTTTCCTTTAAAGAATGGCTTGGATAATTATTTCCTAATGCTCTCTTTTATGCACAATTATTTAAGAGCTATCAATTACACATTCTTTTTGGTTTGAATTTAAATGTTTTTTGCCTTCTTTTTTCAAAGGTATTCATTTAAAAAACTAATTACCAGAAAATGATAATCAAACAGAGAATGAATTCTAAAATATATGTAAGTAAATTACAACTCTTGACAAACTTGATGTTTAAAGAAAGTGGATTTGGTAACTGTTTAAATAGGTGTATAACTGTAAAATAAGTTTTGGCAGCAGCTTACAAATAAATCAGAAAATTTGTCCTAAGGACACGCTAATGAAAACCAAGAGAAAATTTCAGCAAGAAATACAATTCTCTGATAACCTAATGTTCTATTTCATAACCTACAGAATTGTTTCTAGTGCCAAATAATCATAATACAGACAATGAAATATAAAACACTAATTTAATTATAAAAAAATAGCTCAGTTTTCAAAGACAGAGTAATTTTCTTTAATTACTTGTTAATGAAACAATCTGTTTTGTCTTAAAGATAAAAATTAAATTTGTTTAGTTAAAAATTATATTTATTTGATAAAAATTAAAACTTTCTTTTCAAATAAGATCACCATTTTAATGCTGAAAAGCAAAAACTGCTAGTAAATCAAACATAAGCACCTCATGCGATAATAAGATTATAAAGCTCTAGATTATTTCACCTAACCCTTCTGCTGTGAACAAGTTCAATGAATAAACATAGGACTAAGTTACAAATAAAGCATTTCCCTCCTCTAATTGATTCTTGCCACTGACAACTGAGAAGACTATTATTTTCCTTTCTTATCTTCTTTTATATATATATATATCATGCTTTTAGTTTGCATCCAGCTTTCATTGGCTTTTGGTATCTATGTTAATTTGGTGAAAATCTTCCAATCATTTATCTTTAACAAACCATAAAAAAATTTTTTTAATCAAAGTTTCTATGACAAAATATTTGATTAGGTTAAATTTACCAGAAAAGGGAAGTTGCTATGCTCAAAAGATTATTAAAATACAGATGTATCAGAATAAAAGTCATTATAAATATTTCCACAACTCGCCCTTGAAAACAGAACAATTTGCCAGCTTTCATCCATTGGGAACAACTTTAAATTATTCTCTGCAAGAACTTGAATATGAATTTCAAAATGATAATGTTAAAATTCATAAAAACCTTTACCTTCTTGGCAAAACTCTGCAGAAAAAAAGTAAATTAGCACTTATTGAATATTTAAACTATTTTTCTACCATTTAGAATTGACCCTGTAGCATATTTCCTAATTTCAGGGGTAATTGTAGCTATTTCAAAAATATAGAAAACCATGATGGATAAAAGTCAGACATGATTTCAAGTAATCCAGGATATAAATGTGATACACATATACATTTTAAACAAATTATTTAAAGAAGCAAACAATTTTTTAAAAAATCTTAAATTTGTTTCATTGCATCATTTAATAGTTTCTTATTATTCTCATAGAATATCAGAAATTTGGTTAAGCTGTCTAATTATTCAATCAATTATTGCTGTCATATTTCTATGAATAATGCCCCATGACAACCCACTAATATAAGTGCCTACCTATTAAACTAAAAGTTTATAGTTCAACCTCAAATGAGATTCAAGAAATGTAAAATAAAGATATGTCTTTTATATTTAAAATTTCTTTTTGCAAATGCTTATGTACATTTCGGAATCCTTTAATTACATTTCCAATGATAATTCACTAAATAAGTAAATCAATGATCATTTCAAGTAGAAACATTAGTGGTGCTCATCATTGCACAAGTGTGAATCGTTTAATAAATCAGTTCCTTTAAGAGTATCCAACTCTTAATATGAATTTCAGAGGGATTTTCTGACCTTAAAAAACTTAACAAGCATTTTTGTTTCATGAGAACGAATAATATTCAGCTGTCTATACAGCATTAAAATTATTAACAATTAAGCTCCCACTAAAAATCCACCACAAGTATGCAGATGAAAAATTACTGCATAAGTAAGTAAATTCTTGATATACAAGGGGGAACATGTATAGTGTGGAGCTATGTTACTTCTAATCCAATGGCAGAATGCTTTTCCCAAAAAGCGGACTGTGCCATGGCTGGATATGGATGTTAAGACCCTTTTGACAGTTTTCAAATGCTGTCATGAAGATGAACATTCAACTTTTCTTGATGCATAGGTTGCGAGGGAGTAGCTCTCTTTCAATTTCCAGTTATTAATACTCAAGGATATTCTTCTTATTTTCTTTGGTATATAATTCATATAATTAATCTTTGAATAATATATTTAAACTAAACAAGCTTTAAGAAAAACAGTGAGTGAATGTATTCTATAACTCCAGAAGTTTCACAATTGAGGGAATGAAAGCAGAATTCTGGGTATATCTGGATTGCAACTACCCTTGTTTACTGACAATTCACACCATAGACAAAAATCCTTTCTATACATTCATTCAAAAATAAATGCCTAAAAGATTACATATTGATCTGTGCTAGATAAAGTAATCAATACAATTCTAGTAATTGCACAGCTAAAACTGTAACTAGCATGTAATGCCAGAGACTACTGAGGCAAAAGTTAATAATATCCTAAAAAAGAAACAAAAAAATTCCAATGAAAAAAGTACTTAAATCAATTTTTATTGACACAAGTAGACAGTATCATAAACGCTAAATGTCATCATTTTTGACCAGGATAATCTTGCAAAATAAATAAGCTCTGTATTCTTGTTTATATAAGACAGAATTTGATGAATTATTCAGAAACCATATACTGGGACAAAAAAGAAATCTATTAATAAACATTTAATGTTTAGAAAATACCCATTAAAGATTTGAATCTAGCATTTTTAAAATAAATAAAACATGACAAAAGCTATTCAGAGAATCTTTATAAAGCATAGAATACACTTGAATTGCTTTAGCCTTATTGATTCTTTATTTTGTGTCACATGCATTTAAATAAAAATAGATGGCAAAACTAAAATGTTTTGAAAATTCCAAAGATTTCAATAATCAGCAAAATATCAAGTACCAGTATCAAATACATATTACACTGATATGAATTCTAAAACTTTATTTTTTGTCTCTCTCCCGTAATTATACAAAAAGTATCATTTAATTTATTTTCATTCCAGTGAATTTTTTCCACTTTTTTTTTAGTAGGCATCATGTAAGAATTTCAACTAACCATTAATTTATTGAAATACTATTATTAAACAATCAAATGAAAAACTTTACAGCCCATAAAAAAGATTCTTTTTTTCCTCCACTTTTCACAATTCAGAATATTTTCTTTAAACCAAACGATAACATTTTCTAAGCCTCCCTTTCCTCAAAATCTAGTTTTAGAAGAAAAGTATACTTCTTATTACCATAGATAAAAGGCTGCCAACCTAATATGCTTTTTTGCATTAATAACAAATATTGATGCACAAACTGTTAATATAATATTTCATTATCTTTATTATTATCTATCCACTCGTGGAATTTTCCGTAATATTCTAGTTTAACTGCCTTCTTAAACAACTTTTATATCATTGTGAGGTATTTTGAATATCAAATATTCAAGCTCTTGTGTTAGCAACTTTTTATTTTAAATAATAGAAAATGTTCTTACGATTTTAAAAATGTCAGCACTCCTATCTTTATTATTTTATAATGCCTTAAAATTCTTAGATTAGAAGTCTTTTCTATTCTCACAGTTATCAATCCATTCTATTTTTCCAACAAATAATTTTCCAAAAGAAATTTATTTAAATTCAAAAAACAACAGTTGTAATTTTAAGAAACAAATCAAATCAAGAAATACAGGACTTTCTATAATAATGTCAAATTTTTGTTCAATATCTTTATTATTATTATTATTTATTTCCAAATTTTTATTAAACAACAACAAAATCCAAGATCACCCATTGTAAAATCTCTCTCAATAAGCATTTCCTTATTGGGATAGTCAATGCAATTTCATTTTAGGATTTCAAAAAATTATGATGGGCCAGACAGAATATATTAATTACACATTAAATATAATCAATACTTTTAAAAAAATCATCTCATTTATGCAATTTTATTCCTAAATTGCATATGGCATTAAAAGATGAGATTTTTCACAAAGAAATAAGCAAATTTTTAGATATTTATAATAGGAATCATTCTACTGTTTAAGGAACCAACATCCTTATTATTCAACTACAACTTCTTTTTTCAACCCATGCTTACAAGCAAATTTTTTCATGCATCAAGGCATTTCAAAGAATATTAAGGATTATTTTTTCTTCTTGAATAAAAAAATTAATAATTACAGCTTAATTATTACCTATGAAGGATTTCAATATGGAATTTGTAAAACTTACAATAATCTGGATAGCATTGTGGCAAAATATATTTAAAAAATTTCACATTGCTAATAAGAATTACAAGTAAATAATTTACAACAGGAAGCACATGAAACATCCTGTCTGAGTGGGAAACAGGAAAAAAATCATAAAACTTGAAAATTACTTTTACAGATTAATCAATAGTGGTCAAACAAGCATTTTACACTCATCATTGGTGTTTTAATGTTCAAAGATAATAATTATATACTATATATTTGCATTACAACAATGCCTGAGAAGAAAATATTTTTTAATAATAATAAAATTTGATATTGTATCAACATAAAATGCAATTTCAAGAGGTAGTTTGGTAAATAATTAGATTAAGAAACAAAGAAATGGTTATTTTAATCCATTATAAATTAATTGCACTTTTTTTTTTTTTCAAATTTCTTGGAGAAATTAACTCAAACAAAAGGCAATCATAGCAAAGCTACCTGTAAAACTGTGTCTTGACTGGATTCATTTTCTCAGTCTATATGAAGAATATTTTTGAAGTTAACCATAATCAAAAGGAATATTCCTTTACTAATTATTTTATATATACATGCATACATATATAACAGTATTTCAAATCTTTCAACAATTTCAATAAATCTTCAATTTTCACTTGACAAAATTCTCAGTAGTAAAATACATAAGAATTTCATAATAAACTAGAAAGGTGCGATTTATATATATTTCCTCCCAACATCAAACAAATTCCACATCGACATCTTAAATTAATTGTGCTGAAATCCCAAGAAAGCAAAATGTTAAAAGCCTTGGACTAAATTTTCAATTCGATTTTAAATTACTAAAGGTATTTCTTTAATTTGAAAAAACCAAATCTTAAAAGAATGAAAACCCTTAAATTTGGGATCTTTAATTTTTTTGAAATCCCAAAGATATAAAGATGTTTAATTGACAAGTAGGGATCACAATTAATAACCTGTATATAATAGGGCCATCAAGTAAAACTGAATGGTAGGGCTATCACAGATAATGATATGGATATTTTTTAATCAAGCATAGCACATTCCATTATAAGTATGTTATGCATGATTTAAAATATACATAACCATTTTGTAAATACATAACCTTATATATAAAACCTTCAAAAGGAGGTACAACCCATCAGCAGCAATAAGACCATTAACCTCTCACCAACATCATTAGTGTACAATTAATGAAAAAAAGTATGAGAATACGTATTATTGCACACAATCTACAAATATTAAAATCAAACAAACTGTGCCACTTAATTTATAGTCTGCGTAAATTTTCACACATTTTTTACTCCATCGGCTTGGCAACAATACAGCAGGTACAACAGTACAGTAGCGTTTTTTTTTTTTTTTTTTTTTTTTTTTTTTACAGAGATATACAGGAGTTTCAATACATTTTTACTTTCTCCATCTTGGTGGATACATTACAATTTGATCTCTTACCATTTGTTCTTGAATACAAGTCAATTCGTTTCACAAAATAGTACTAAAGTGTTTGTTCTTTTAGGGTTTACTATCATGAATAGCCCTGATGTGAGGAAAGAATCAAAGATGGTTATCTATAATATGTGCAGTTACTTAAAAGAGTTGGTGTCATCTAAGCCGAAAGCTACAGTAAAAGGATTTTTTCTTACAGATGCAGAAAATAACTGCTGAAATAAGAGTAGTGAGCGGTGTACATGAAGTGGTGAACCTCCCCCCCCCCCCCCCCGTACCACTGGCAACACAATGTAATAGAATTTATTTGAGTGCAGATGAAGGGTGAAATTCTGCATAAAAATTTTTCAAAATTTAAGATGATAGGAAATTGCTTGATGAAGCACTATTAAACATAACATGAACACTGGAAAAAATGTGCAAAACATGTGGAGAAATTACAGGACTTCACTACATCTGGTGCTAGAGATGATGCAATTGAAAAGATTGGAATTACTGAAGGATGCATATTTATTTTTTACTATATTAATTTATTGAATGTGTGTGCTAATAAAATTGCATATTTATTAAATTGAATTTTATATTTATTAAATTTTCTTAAAAATACAAGATTTTATTTATGCATAACTATTTCTGCATCTATTGAACCTATTTTTTCATGTTTAAATGTTTAGAAATTTTTGTGAATAATTAATATATGTAAAATATACATAATGTAGAATTAATAATATGCAGAATTCTAATAATAAAATTTACAATTATTTTTAAGGAAAAAAAGTCAAAAACAGATTCATTATAGAAAAACCATGTACTTTTAATTATTCTGCAAGATTTCAAAGTAAAATTTTCATTAGATTTTACTTTTATATACCTGACAAAAATATCTCAAAAGTTTAACAATTGTATAAAATTGTTTGTTCACATTTCCCTTTAAATTTTTAACAACAAAAATAATTATGTTGAAATATTTATATGGCCCTTATTAAACATCATAGAAAATAATCATTTTATAATATTTCGGTAACATATAATCTTTCAAATAGTAGTCAGAATATCCAACTTTTTGTTTCCTATTCCTTTTTATTTCCTATTTGAACTGGTGTGAGGGAAAAGAAAGATTTGTCAAAACCATGGTAATGGAAAAAGGGAATGTGTGGAGAATGGGAAAATCCTGTGACTTTGAAATGCATATCATTTACATAGAATGTATCTCTAAATACAAGCCAATTGTGTCTAGGTCACAATAAACAGAAATGTAAAAAATAAGTCATTCTTATAACTTTCTTTTGCATTTCATAAGTTGATTAATTAGTTCATTAATCTAAAAGAAAAGATTTAGTGGGTTTGTCACAATATATAGAAATGTAAAAATAAGTCATTTTTATAATCATTATTATTTGCATTTCCTTAGTTAATTTGATCATTTAATGTTGGTCTTTTTTTTATTGTACTTAGAAATGCTGAATGAAAAATTTTTACATTTATTAAAATATAAATCCAAAATTGTGTATTTTTATTTACAGATCATTTTAGGAAAGAAAATTAATAATAAAACAATTTTATATTAATAAAGCAAATTTAATATTCAAAAAAAATATTTTCATTTCCTAATCCATAAATGAACTTTAGAAATGAGACATAATATACAGATATAATACTGATTTATTTAACAGCACTTCCAAAAGTTTTCTGTTCAGCATATAGTAAGTACAGAATACCAGTATGTTAAAGAGATTAAAAAATATTATTATTACAAGGGAATGTGATAAAAGTATAGTCCCTTATGGTCAATTTTACTGACACTAGTAACTTGTTTCTGTGATATTTGATGACCTTCTACGACATTTCATTCACACACTTGGGAATAACAATGCTCCTTCTTAAGGATGGGGAAATTTTTTGAAACCCTTCAGCAGAAAAAAATAAATAAATGCATGCCTGAAGTCAGACTATCTCCTACTGCAGCTTATATTCAACAGCTTTAAAAGAAATAAATTGTCTTTTCTAACTGTGATGCTATGCACCACAGGTACTGCAAAAGGTATATGTTTTATCATACAAAAGTCATCCAACATGAAATAAGGATATTCAAATAAATATCATCATAAATTGCATCAAATTTATTTAATGTTTATTTTGAATCCTTTCATTTTTAGGGCTCTCAAGAATGTTTTGCAACCAGAATCCCTAAGATAATTCATCCTTTAGATTGGGTCTGCTGATTCTAGATATGTAATTTTACAGAAGTAGCAAAAAAGTAAGTCAATATGAAATCTAAGTCATACCATGAGGAATAATTTTACTAAATTTTTACATTTCCTTTTTTTAAGGGAGAATAATACTTCTTGGACAGCCTTTTAAAAATCTATAAGGCAATAATTAAGAAATTCAATATAAAGCAACTTTTATGAGGATATATTTCAAAAGCCCAACTTATCAATTATTTTATCATTAAGAAATCATATGTAATCTGTTAATTTTTTTAAATATGACAAAACTTACTTATTTCCAAAATATGTTCTGCAGCATCTCTTGTTATCTTCCCATGAAACCAAGATATCCCTTCATCTAAAGAAGTACGGGATGCAGATTTAACTAATGGTGGTAACGGTGGATTTAAGGTATCTTCAGCATCCATTTTTGTAAAAAAGACCTTTGATTTCCTTGCATGTTCAATCAATCACAGCTGAAAATACAAAATGCTTAAATAAATGCATAAATTAAACACAAAAATTTAGAAAATGAAGCATTTTTAATTTAAGTTTTAATCTTAGCATAACAAAATAAATGATATTAAATCGATCAAAATTTCAGACAAACTTAAGTAGAGCAAGGACTCGGACAGTTCATGGTTGAAGCTACAGATGAAATATTATTCTAACAAAAAATAAATGCAAGAGATAGTAGAAGGATTTAAAATAATGACAATACAATTTTGCAATACAAATACTGATTTCTTTTTGTTTGCATAAAAGTTCACTTTCATCACGTTAATTTCTCAACATTGACCTACACAATAACTAGCATAAATTATTATTCCAAAAATACAACATTTAGCATAGATATGAAAAATATATACATCTTCTTAACCATTTTTTGGCACTAAAATTTAAGCAGGACCATAATATACATTCATTTCATTGTCCAATTTTCTAATAATACAATACTAATTGGTATACAGCTTACAAATTATATTACTAAAAACTATCTTGTAAACTAAAACTATAATTATATTGAACATCCACTCATTGGTATAAGTTGAAGATTTAAAATACAAATCGAATAAAAGTAGTAAGTAATTTTAATTTGGTTCTAAAAATATTTTCTTTTTGTACAAAAGAAATACTGAAAAAAGTTAAATAGTATCTCTAGCTAATGTTATTATTTCTCTCACTACTTGTCTAAAATATGATACGTACGATATCTGTTACTATGATTTTGTTATTATTGTTCTTAACTCGAAAATATGCTTTTACTTTGATATCGTAAACGTAAAATAATAGCAATCTCGGTAGAATTCGATGTCGCTATTAATTGTCCAAGTTGCATGTTTCCTACGTAATACTTGAAAATTAGAAAATTACGAAGATATGAAATGCTTTAAAATCAAGAAAATCAAATATCATGCATATAGGTAAAAAGTGATGCGTGCGAAAAAAATAATTTTTCATGGACGTCTTAATTATTTATAATTACACCGCCACAAAATAATAATTAACTTATTATTTCAACCATTTTATGATTACCAAAATATTTTTTATTTTAAATATATTAATTTTCTATGTCTAATGAGAAATTATAAGAAATAACAAGTGAAAAGAAAAAAAGTTATTTACTATTTGCATCTTAAATCACATGTAGAAGTTGTTTCGTTTTCGAGAACATTTCTGAGAAATAATAGAACTATGCGCATGTTATAAAAATCATAGTTGCAATAAATAGTATAAAAGCACAGAGAAAGAAAAAGTTTTGTTTACATTTATATTCTTTGGACGTATAAAAAACAATTTTTAAATACAAAAACAACATTCCACTGAAATAAGTTTGATTGCACTAACGTAGCCAGATTCAAGAGGAAAATTGTTGATGAGTTTGAGATGTTCCTGAAAAGTTGCCATTATATTACTAATACTTGTACTGCATTGGTAATGTTGCGTGCAACAAAATGAATTGATGTTTAATCGAGGATGAGAATATATTGTTCTCGGTGGTCAGAGTATATTATTCCAGAATTCAATAAATTTCTTTTAAACAATGTCATTTAGAAATGAAATGGTTCATTATCAATGCCCGCTTGAAATTTATCGCAATAAAAGATGACGAATTATGCGGGATTCAATTCACCTATTTTGAATCGGAAATGGAATTGCAATTACTCAGTCAATGCCAAGTTAAATTATTGATGTAGATTTTTCGATCTTTTCATTTACAAGCCTTTCTTCTAGTGTATATACCCTTAGGAATACATATATATCTCCAATTTTTGAAAAATAAATGTTTTTGCTGTGTTATTTTTAAATATCTTTTTCAAATAATAGATTTTCGCTCACACTTTTAACTTTTAAAATGTCTTTAAAATTGACAATCAAAGTATGAATTCTATGTATTGTCAGCAAGTGACGTCTGGAATAAAATCTACTTTTGGATGCACCTAAAAGGTCGCAATACTAAAAATCACAAATATAGGAATAGAGTCGCAGATAATATTCGATCCTTGTGACTTATATAATTCAGAACATTTTCGAGTAAATAACATTATAGTGATATGCGGCGATTGACACCGATTCCATAATCTGAAGAGGATAATGAATTACTGCTGACTTATGGAATTTACAGATTTTCTTCGGGCAATATATTGAACGTATTTCCATTTTTATGGCAGTAATCGGTTTTAGTTTGAGATAAAACCACCCCTTTATCTGGTCGTGTCCGGAAATGCATCTGTTGTCTCTTTATCACTTCAAGGATTGGGGAGATTTTATCGAATAGGGTTGGGACTATTTAAGATGTCATTTCTTGAAAACTGAATCAAGGGCTTTACGTTGAAAGGGATATTCTCCTTAGCATCAAAGAATTCTTGTTCTTGAGATTCACTGGATTGGATACATCGAATAGGTTATTTTTTATCAATTAAATGCCTGGTTCAATATACCCAGTACACCACATACTGAATTATAATATGAATACCAAAGAATACCGAAAGATGCATCAGAAATATTGAACAATATGTATCGGTATTCAAAAGGAGCTAAATTTTTTTTTTAACATTGCGTAAATTTATTTAAAACATTCTAGTAGATGAATATTAGTTTTAATTTAATAATTCATTTCATTTGAGATTTTATTTTTTAAAAATTTGCTGAAACAATTTTTTTTTCCTGTGCTGTAGAACACTAAACAGACTGTCACCTATACGTACATTGTTCTTTATTATATGAGTAAAAATTATTATAAGTAAAAATTTGAATAGACATTATTATAAGCAAAACATAAAAATAGCATTGGTGTTTTGATTTTTCTTTATTCCATAAAAATCAAATGCGATTACATCAAATGCGTTGTTTCACTTGCCTTGTTTCTAACTGGTTTCGTATAAAATTTTTATCGGCATTAATATATATATATATATATATATATATATATATATATATATATAAAGATGAACTTTATATGTCTTTTATACAAATTTACAATTTTTTGTCCGCAATTGTTGAAATGTAGCACATACTCTTTTTAAAACAAGAGATAAATCACTGTCAATTTCAAAAAGTTAAATAAAATTTTAATTAATTAAAAATTATTAAAAAAATTTTTATATTTTTGTGGTATCTTCTAAAAATATTGTTTCACAAAAATTATTTACACACCATTTAAAAAAAATCTTTTTTAGAGATATTTTTTTATTGCCGTACATTATCTTTCATAATTTTAACAAATGATTTCAAAATATTTTTTTCATGATAAGTGGCAATATTTTCCATTGTTATAATTGAAATCAAATTAGTTTCATTATTTCACCAAATCATTTATTCACGTTGTTGTTTTGTCACATTGGTCTTGCTAGTGTTACCAAAATTGGCCCTCTTTGATACATTTATATACATTAGATCCAAAGATTTTCTCTGAAATGCCGTTTGATGTTATACACTTTCTAAAATGTGTGTGTTCAATATAATTGCATTGAAAGAAATAATTTTTACTTCCTCTCATGAATGTTCTACCATGGAATATTTTCTCGCATCTGTTTCAAAGTGAAACTTTTTGTGATGAGATAACAGACATTGGTTTTGTTTCAGGATGGTTGTGGAGAGCTGCACATTCATGAGTATGAAAATTTAAAAATTGCCTTAAAGTTAAAATGTTGTAAACAGTCGAAATATCGAAGTAATGATTAAAGTGGTTGGTTATATTTAGCAAAATAATCGATAGAGTGGCCGATCGATAAGATGCATTTTGTGAACAATTTTTGATCATCCTACTATGAATGAAATGCAATGGGTGTTGAAGAAGTTAAATCCACAGATTTTGAGGCTCTTGATTGAAATGCCGTTCATCAAGTTTATAATTTGCATTACTATTGGCCAATATATCCAGCAAGGTGAATAAGATATCGCATTCTGCCGACAATTTCTGGACTGCCGATTATGAACTAAATACCAGGAAGTCCGCAGATTTTCTAACATCTGATTCAAATGTCGTTCATTCAGCTTATAATTTTTTGCGACAGAAAACTGAACAACCAATCAGCTTATAATTTGCACTATATTTAGCAGAATAACCAATAAGCGGGCAAATGAACAAAACGTCGCATTTTTGTCGACAAATCTTTGTCTTTTGGTTAAGATGTTATCATAAATTATGAAAAAAAATTGATTTATATAGAATTTCGATTACCTGCAAGTAGATTTATTAGAAAAATATACTTTTATATTGTACGTGAATAGAGCGACAGAGTTGTTTTTCCTAATTCAGAACTCAACGAATTAAAGGAATAAAATTAATTTTCATTTTATTCATGCAATTGTTACTTCCTCGGTAATGAATTGGTGAATTTATTTTAGTTATTTCGCTGTGAGAATTCTCTGACTAAAATCTAGTTAATTGTTAAACTAAATTTAATAAAACACTCTTTTCTCCCGACATTCTTGTGCAATATTTATGCTAAGAAGAGTTACTTTGTTGTAGTCAAATTATGTGAATTCATTATAAATCACTGAAATAAATAAACTGTATTACTATAAATTGTTTATTTAACAGTAAAATATCTGTTTTTTGCAATCTAATTTACAGGCTGCAGTTATTACAATAAAGAAATATTACCGACTTCAATTGCGAAAAAAAATGGGATATGGTAGCTTTTCAGCTACACTAAAACAGCTTATCCAAGCATGCACTAAATTTATTAAATAAGTTACTTCCTAAATTTTTCAGATTCTGCATTCAGTATTACAATTATGTAATCGGAAAACGTTTTTTTTTTCTTTTTTTTTTCTTTTTTCTTTTTCATTTTTCCTTTCAATTGCTCTTAGCTGCAAAATCTATTTAACCTCAGAGGCTTCTAAATTTTTAATAGACTTTGGTTAAATATGTCTTGATTAAAATTGTTGTTCATAGAATACTCATATATAACTCATTAATTCCTTGACATAGAATTTACTTAACTTCCTACTTAAATGGCACATCTTATTTGGGACAATTATTATTATTTTAATCACTAGAATAATATAAAGGCATTTGAGGTAATGATGCGTTTTCAAGTGATTTTTGCATTTTTAATTATTTAATACTTTTACTTAATTGCAGATTAAAAATTAAAAATTTATTTAATTCGATGCGCGATTCAGACTCATCATTGTATACGAAAAGGTTAAGAAAAGCCAATGCATGTAACTGAGGAAATAAAACTCAGTTTTTTGGGAAGAATATTAGCTTGAAATAGTTACGAGGGAAGAAAGTATTTAACCACAAGAACACGTGCCTAAAAATGAAGCAAGGGAATTCATAGACAAAATCTAATTGTTTATTTTAATAAAATGCATTGGCCTTTTAATACTAAATATACATTTAAAAATAAATACTTGTGAAACTAATGTTTAAGTGGTAAATCTTTCACAAGTACATTTTTCGTAGCTTACATAAAATAGTAAAGTTGTACATATATTTACAAAATATTTAATAAGTTTGTACATATTTTTACAAAATATTTTCTTACCTTCTTAAGAAACAATAACATATTATAATAAACATATAACAAAATATTTTATACCTTCTTAAGAAACAATAACATCTTCGTATCTTTACTGCATTCTACATTGATCGTGTCTGAACTATAGCAAATTTTTGCTGTCCATGCGTCCTTATTCGCCTCAGATTCGAAATGCTTCAGAATTCTTTCTCGTTGTAGCAATTCTTACAAAAATTATTTTAGGTAGAGGACTACGCTCAAAAATCAATTTTTGGTGAAAACAATGATTTTTTTTATTTATTATTCTGAATTTCAAAAAAGTTTCTTTATAAAACTTTTTGAATTGAGTTTTTACATTCATTTTTTATATCTTCCATGATAAGAGCATATAGTTGTTCATTTAACGTGACACGTCATTCTGACGCAATCTGTGTTTCTATCTGTATACTACAATCTAGAATGAAATATAACTATTTTTTTTCCAAAATTAGATCTCAGTGCGAGTAAATCTCAAGAACCTTATAAAAAATAGACTCAAATGTTGACAATCTTTTGATGGTCAGTAAAAGAATCTGAGAACAGTTTTTTACAAATATCTTTTTAAATTTTTAACAATGAAAGAAAGGGTCATTATATGAATAAAAAAAGAAGTTAGATAATACTTAATTCCTTTAATTAAATTAAAAAATTAATTATTATGAATTATTTTGAAGCTAAATTAGAGAAATTGGGCTTGTTCCTCTGTCGGATTTGTCTTGCCCCCCCCCCCCCCCCAACCTCTACCGCCGCCTCTGTACTTGAGTGTAATTCCGTAATGGTTAATTTTCAAAGGAACCTTTCAGTGGGAGACTTAATTTTCAAGCTCTTTGCAAATTGAAACCATTTTTAGAGCCTGAAAAGATACAGCTATGAATGTAAGCAATGAGAGTATAAAAGGATGATGTTTAATTATATGTGGTAGATATACAGCACTACTTCCATGGAAATGGTCTTCAAAAACTGACCGAAGCGTTCTTTGAACAAGAACAATAGAATATATTTTAAAATATTTTAGAATTTGAATGTTTTGGTTATATTCAAGATGATTACAAGAGTGGGTTCGGTGTGGTGCGGAAATTTGAAAAGGTTGTTGTCCGCTCAAATGTTATCCTCGTTATTTGGCACCCTTTCAAAATAACGAGGTTCATTCTAAAATAGTCCTCGTGTTGCTTTTAAAGGTTAATATAAAGAAACGAAACTGATTACAGAGGAGGATTTAAAAAAAAATTATATTGCCTTAATTAATCGCTTCGAAAAATTTTCTCTTTGAAAACATTACCCTTTAAATTTCATTTTCATGTTCGATTCCATATTAAAACATTTGCCGTTAAATCTGCAACGACTCAAAAGTTGTTTTATTTCAAAATTCCCTTCTTTAATAGACTAACACACTATTACTTTTCTTTGATTCTGCTTAAATGATTTTCCTTGGTCCTTAATGTGTCTGGTTTCATCATTTAATTTAAACATTCTCTTAAAAAGAAACGCTTTGGATTCATGTATTTGATTTAATTTTACTTTTATATCTTTATTGTAAATTCATTTTAAGATAGAAATATATAATTTTTCTTCGAAACTGTATAATTGATTATTCTTTGAATGCAATATTTAAAAAAATTTTGTCTCTTGAAACTTTCTTAACAATTCTTATGGTTAAGCATTTTCCAAATCAGGGATATCTTTACATACCTTCCTTAAACGTATCCAAAAAAAATGACCAGACCTAACATTAATTTGAGCATGTTTAGATTAAAATAGATTACTACTCTGTTTTAAATATTCTAACTTTTATTTGCGTCATAAGTGATTTGTAAAGTAAATACATCAAGTTCTTGGATTTAAAATCCAGGAAAATGCTTAGAGTGATTTAAGCAAACATCCTAAATTTTCACAGTAACCATAACATTACTTTAGTCTCTTAGATGCGGCATTTAAATACTCTCAGCCTAATTAAAAATTTCGATGGTGCATATATAATTAGAAGCTTATTCTGAAAGAACGATAAAGAGCATTTTTTAACCCGATGGGAAAAAATTCGTATTTTGTATCGATTTAGATTTGAAAAAACTTCTCAATTAAAAAAAATCTTAGCTGAGAAATAACTTGAGGAAATCAATCGTTCAGATTTTTCAGAAATTTGTGATGAAATTCTCAACAAACCATAAAACTTTTTTAGATGCGCAACTAGACAGAATGGAAGCTCTGGCATGTCTTTAGGGTAAGGTAATTTGAAAGAATAGAAGGTAGGAAAGGAACAATGCCTCAGTAATTGTAAAATTACTTAGGAATATTTAGTATATTATTTTGAAAAGATATCAGATATGTCTTTTAGGCTGGATTTCAGATCACGGATATAGTCAAAAGTGAAAAACACGCAAAAAATATAAAGGCTTACAGAAAGCATAGACTAACAATAATTCCAACATTTGTGAACAGAAAAAATAAATACTTTATTACAAATAATATTTGGAAGCGATTGATTAATCTTTTAGAGTCTGCCAATAAGTGACATTCAGACGTTGGTAATTTAAATATGTAGCTATGGTAGATAAGGTTTACTACTCCGTATTTAATTTCATTATTGATTCGAGCATTTAACTTCATTTTTCAGCATTTTAGCTGTAAGGCAGAAAATAATCGACAACTTTTTTCCGTGGTTCAAAGCCATATTTAAATGAGAGAATCTGAAACTCTAGAAATTAAATTAAAATCAATGTGCAACCAAGATCAAAGGTAAATTGGAACTTTGTAACATTCCATCCAAAATCTGAAAATTTTCTTTCCAACTGTTGTATTTTAATAGCTCAAATTTTCCCATATCACTAAGAAAAGTAATTTTCTCGAAGCTTGCAAGAAAGAACTCATTCAGTGACATCATATGATTAATTATTAACCGCTAATTAAGTCCGCAAAATTAACGACCTGTTATTGCTTTCCCTCTGCTTGTGGTAAGCATTTAAAACATCTGTTCGCGGAAGGAATGAATTATTTTCCGACTTACGGGTTCGCACGCGGAAATTATTCTGATTCATAAGAATAAAAAGAGACGCAACTATATTCCTTATTACATCATCAACCGCAGCCATTTTGCATAACTCTTTGCATGATTGTGAGTCAGTTGTCATATCAGTGTCTCGGATTTGATTCTTTGTCTTATAATGCTAGAGAGAATTAAAAAAAAAAGTGAATGAATCATCAACAGTTATTAATATTGATACTTGTCTAATGAATAAAGTTAATCAAACTTGTCTCATAACTAAATGCCGATTTACCATCTAAAATAACAATTTATCTTTGATAGCCGAAAAATATTTTTAATTTTTGAATAATTCCTTATTAATTTCGTAATTTTGACTGTTTTATACAATACGAAATTTAATAAATCGATTTATTGCGAAGATAATCTAGTAAAGAGGATTTAGCACGCGGAAAATAATATTTCCCCTAATTTTTTAAAAACTCCTATAAATCATGGATTTTCAGAACACATACTACTCCCGACAACTTTCTATATTTTCTAATTGCTCTAGTCGAAATTTTCGATAAAATCAAAGATTACCCAAAATATAAAAATACTCTAAAATGAATAAAGTAAACTCAAGTGTGAAAATATTTCTAAATGCTTGGAAGTTTCGTTGTACATGCCATTGTGATGAATCCTGCATTACATAGAAATTAATTTCATTTCTTTTTCAAAAGCAATTCTAATAAACAATTCTTTATACCCTAAGAGAGACTTCAAAATGAAAAAGATAAATAAAAGAGGGGAAGAATGTCTAGTCCAGAAAGCCAGATCATTCAACGGGGACAACTGAGGCTTACTTAATGCACAATTAGTTCATAGAACCAATAGGTAATAGTTAATCCATTATGATACAAATTTGATTTTGGAATCCATTGCTTATTCTGCAGGCGGAAAAAGTCTCAGTTTATAGTCAGACATAATATATAGTTAGATGTTAGATAATATGTGCCATAAAAATTTACTCCATTCTCCCGCACCCTATTCTAGCAATGTTGGCTTTCCATTAAAACTGCAACAACCCCTGAAATTATTTTTTTAATGTATTTTTTTTTCTATTTTATTTCTTTACTTTTCCTTCCTGAAAGTTTAATACTCTTGCCTTATTTTCTCTGTCTGAGGGTTCGATGATCAACGAAAATGGGAAAAAAGCAATGATCATCGTGCAGCCAATGAAATCTTACCGCACACACAACTGACTTATAGACTTAAGACCAAAAACAGCCCCCCCCCCCTCAAATTTACAGGCGATGGATCTGCAATCAGAGTAGACCCAGATTAGAGAGTTAATCATTTTTTCCCTCTCTGATCCGAAGTTTGCCTTCGTTCTCTTTAGTATTCTTCTTCTTGTGTCTTTTGTTTGTGAGTTTTATTCTCAATCCCTGTTGCGTTGACATAAACATATATGTTTTATTGAATATTCGTTTTCTATTGATTGAGGCTACTCTTCTAAAAAATGGTACGTGGATAATTTTCTTAAACGTTTTTATAAGGATCAATTATTATTAATTATTGCATGTAAAAAGCGATAAACGTTGCAGATCATTTATTGCACATCTAGTTTGATGTTTATTTTTGGACGAACATAATCGAACTTATTGGAAAAATTATGGAAAAAGTTTTAGGAAGGAGGCTCTAATATTTTTATTTGCTGAATTATTATTTCAACATTAGCACAATTTTCTATTGTCAAAACTACAATGAATTTATATTATGTGCTGCTTATTTGATATGTCTTAAAATGCAACAAACTTCATATGTACACTACGTAAAAATTTTAGACTTCTTCTGAGCAAAGTTTTTTTTTTTAAATTACAACTCTTGATAAATTTTATTGAATTATTTGCGGCACTGCTGATATCTAAAGCTGACAAGCCTCCACTGCATTCTGGTATTCCACACAAGAAGTGGACATACACCATTTTGAATTAAAATCCAATTCACTGATATTGGATAAATTCCTAGACAAATATTAATAATTAATTCAAATTAATCATACATCTGACATCTTTTTTAGTTTAAGCTTAATCTTTTCTTAGGCTTTGTTTTAAATGGTAAGTTTTTCAGGATTATTTTAATGAAGTTATTTTAGCAGTTAAATTGTATGGATGCAGATTTCGTTTATGAAAATATTCATAAATTCAGAGTGACTATTTTTGAATAAGAATAGTTTCACTTCACTATAGTTTGTTGAAAAAAGTATTTTCGATAACCTGCCACTGCATTTACTAGAAGATGAATTAATTGGACTTTCTGCAGTTGCAAACAAATTTATATCAAGACAGAATTGTTAAAAAGAAAGCAAACTGATACATAATAAGTTTCTATGAACTCTCATCCATGTGGGCATGTGAACTTGCCATAAAATATCTGGCGATTTGAATAAAATTATTTTTACTTGGAGGACCTTTTAAATATTTTAATTAAGAGCAGAAAGGGAGTTTGTCGGAAGTTTCACGGCAAAATAATTTTCTAGCTCTCCATATATTGTTTGCAATAAGGAAATTACACATTATAAAGTTTTTAACCTTATTCATTTAAAAGGAAAATAAATTATGTATACTGTTTTCTTTAAATATTTATACTTTAGAAGTATAATATAAAGCATTCGATTATCTTCTGAAATCTTTGAAATAACTTTTAAGAGGAAAAAACAACAGCAAAAAAAAAAAAAAAAAAATCAGAATTTTAAAGAAAATGGATATTCTGTCGATTAAATTGCTGTGAAAACGATATATCAAGAATATTCTATCATTTCACAAATCCATTTATTTAAAACTCTATAATGTAACAGAAAAAATTAACAAAGGTTTTAAAGAAAATGGCATCGATTTAAAAAAAAAACTCGACAAAAAACATACAATTTCTCATCTTACCTAACAACATATTTAGTCACATCCTGTTGATGTTTTCATAGTACAATGTGTGAATGTAAAGTAGTGTTTGAGTGTGTTATCAGGATGTGGTGTGAGGGAATACATGCTAAAAGCCTTCGGAAGTGACAATGAACCTATATCAATAGTTATCAGGCTGAGGTATTCAAAGGCACGTGCCATTCAGTGCTATCTTGAAGCAATATTTGCCAGTAAACAATTGTTGCACTTAAAGTAAAAGGAGCTCAGATACCAATGCTTATTGGAAATTCAAAGTCTTAAAAATATGGCTGTTAAACAGACTCTATTAATGTCTTAGATAAATAGGAGCTTGAAACGAAACTGATATACGATACAAATACAAAACAATATGGTGCGCCTATAATACCAAACAAACAAAATGAAATTTTGGTGTGCATATTATTTATATTTAAAGAGTCAATTAATCAAAAATTGTAAATATATTGCTTTTAAATATTAATACCTAAGATGAAGACTGAAAATGAAATTCATCTGTTATTGCACAGACTTTAGGCTTAGACTGATGCATCCATCAACATACCTATTTATTCTATATATTTTAATTACTTTATCATTTTCAGAATTCTTCTTAATTTCACGAAAGTTCTGAATAGTTAAAAAATATAAGTATTAGCCAACAAAATTATTTTGTAAGGAAAACTGTTCAGTGTTTCGTCATTTTTATCTAGATACGATTAATATGTGCGAAAGATGATAATTAGTTTAAAGATGTCGAAAAATATATAGTAAATGTTCTTTTATCACAAAATAATAATTACCCTAAAAAACAAGAGAAACTTATGAAAATAAAACTCGCTTAAAAATGTATTAACCACTTATTTCTATCTATATATTTAAATTTATGCTTTGAAAGTAATATAATAACACTTTACAGGATATCCTGTAATTTGATCAACTAATTTACTATAATTCATTTCCGTTCACAAAGTTGAGAAGATATACAATAAAACTTTGTTGAAACTGGTATATCAAAGCAAGATTTTTTTTTAATTATAGTATAATTTATTCGTTATGTATGTCGTAATATAATTTCTTTTTCTCTTGTGCGGGAAAGATTATAAAATTTCGATTAAAAATAAATATTCATAAAAAATATCATCTGAATGATTTTATAATATGCATTCGTAATTGCGATACTGAGGTAAGAGAAAAATTATAGTCTTCCCAAGAGAATAAAGTTTATATTAAAAATCAACATATCATTTAGATCTTTTTAAAATGCCTGCTGGTTTAATTTAAAAAAAGGTCAATACCATTGCCTATACTTAATTCAGAAAGGCTTTGTCATTAACTTGCGTTGTAAATTATATATATAAAAGATAAATTATATATGTACATTTCAATCGACAATTGTAAGAACTCCAGGCATTCAGTGTTTATATTAGTTTAAGGGTTAAAAAGTTTCTATTGTTTCGTCCTAGTTTAAAAGCTGTATAATGCATTTTAAAATAAAAATTATAAAAGAACCCTTGAATTTTGATTAAAATTTAACGCTAGTAATTCTTGCCATATAAAATGTAGAATCTGTGAAATTCTTGAACAAAAGAACGCGATCAATTTTGGAACAATGCTTGTTACCAAATTATATTATTAATTAAAAACCTTTAATATAATTTTATAAAAAAAATTTTAAATAAGTTTTTTGACATTTTCAAACAATTAATTCAATATCAAATGTGAAACTAAAGAACTATGGAAAATAACTTATTCTGAATATTTAAAAGTAATTACCCATGATGCAGCAACGTTTCTTGGGACAATATTTGCAAAAGAAGTCTATAGGGTTAAAGTTATTTCTTTATGCCATGTTCATTGAGTGAGCAAGGGGTTTATATGCCCTTACCCAGCCAATCAGAGCTAAGCAAATGTAAGTAATAGATGGTAGATAAGATAACAATAAATCAAATCTTAAATTTTTTCAGCTGGTGCCCCCTATCCACATGAAAAAAAAAATATTTTTCAATATATCTTTCTTTTATTTAATCTAAAATATTTTATATTTTATCACGACTTCAAGATCAGCAAACAAAAAAAGAAAGTTAAAACAGTTAAGAAATGTCAAAAAAAAAATCATGTTAAGAGTATTTAGACGGAAAAAGGCACAGTGAAACTTTTGTCGATTCCTAAATTGCTCTACACGCCACAATTTAGGATCGCGAACAGCAATTTAAAAAGGCCCGTTTAGATAATGATAAATGAAACCGAATAAATGATTACATTTTAACAAGAAAAATATTCAAAAGAACTATCGTAAAAAACGCTGAAGATGCTTCTAGTTTTATAAGAATTTAAAATACCACTTCAATAAAAAAAGCAATGAAATAACATTTCGAAATGCAGTTTTCTAATTTTCTCAAAATACGAGTAAGGTGCATATAAAACCACTGACATTCTCGGACAAAATTGAAGAAAATACAAAACGTTCTTCTCTGTATACAGACAATGGCATTAGCTATTTTGTTGCAATATCATCCTGATTTAAGAAGCTTTTCATATTCATGAAACGAAAATTCCAGAATTACATAATGGAGACTCGAGGAGAAAATCGAGACAGGAATAAAGCAAAAATATTCTTAAGAAAAGTAAAAGAATAATTTAAATACAGTTTTCGGTTCTAACTTTTTCAAAATGCTTTCATTTTAAATGCATAGATGGAACACTGTAAATTTCGTTTTTTATTCCTTGATCCAAAATATGCAAAGATGTTCATTCTCAGCCAAATGTGTTTTTTTTTTTAAATCTTGAAATCAAATAAACTGATGAAAGAGTGTTTATTCCGTCGAAAAATTCAAACAGAATAAAGTTTATTTGTTGTTGAAATATTTTTTTGTTTATATCCCAGATTCTCTGAAAAGATTTAGGAGAAATTTGGTTAAAGCCTTATCTTGTAAAATCTCGTGTATTTTTTTCACACATGTACAAGTTGTGAAGTCATTTACGATAAACTGTTTTTAATATTTATAAGAGATTTCTCAATCAAATTTTATTAGTAGAAACCATTTGTAAATATAATGGAGAAATAAAAGCATTTTCTATATTTTCTTGATCTCTGTTTAAAAATATATATAAATATTTCAATGATGGCAGAGAATGGATGATTATCTCTTTCAATAACTACAGTTTAAAGCATGTTTGGGATAATTAAATTAATAAATAATATAAATATCAAAATTTTCAAATTAGAATCTCTGTCAAAATCCATTCAAATGCAAACTGCGTAATGAAAAGAAAAACTTAAGAAGTATTTCAGTTTTTAGATGATTTATATCAGGATGAGGTTTTTTTATTCATTTGGCAGTGAATAAAAATTTGAATTTCCATTAAAAGTTATTTATGAGTAAAAAAAGCATCGATTGGATATTTCTGTGATTATAAACATCTGGTTTCCACTCATTAAAAATATTAGAAAGATGTTAATTGATTTAGGGATATTCAACCCTCTTTGCTACTGTTTCCATATAATACGGTTCAAAAATTGCGACTACCATTTTAAACGTAACATGGTTTTGACATAGCAAGTCTGAATAAACTTGAATATTCATCACTAGAAACATTTCCTCCCCCCCCACACACACACACTATTGTTAATTTTGGCAAGCCTGATGGTTTTGTTTGAATGTGTTTTTAATACTCCATGGATCAAATTAATCGTGTTGTAAAAGAGGTTGAATATGGACGAAATTGGTAATAAATGCATTTTAGTTCTCATTAAAACAAACAGATTTCAATACTTATACTGTTATTAATAAACAAGGGATTTAACATGCCAACTTTTAACAGAACAGGTTTTCGATTAATAATAATTAAAAAAAAAAGATTTTCAAGGATAAATGCTTTTAGTGTTAAATTTTAATTCAAAATATATTGGCTTTTTTCAACGTGCAGTGAGAATTGAACAATTGTTTTATTTCATACTAGCCGCCTTTGGCGACCAGCCGGTTCGCCAGTATTACCGCTCGCTACAATTTTCAATTAAATATTTTAAGTAACTGATCTCTTAAAGGATTCTCAAACAAAACATTTTTAATCTTCAAATTTTGATAGCCATACCAAACTTATACTGTTTAGATCGTTTCGTTCAATTTACTATATATATTTTGCTAATTTGTTGTCATTTCCGGTAAAACTTCAACTTTAATTTAAAATGTAAATGATGAAATTGCAATTAATATTAAGATATTTTTTAATAAAACCAAGCGTTTTATTTTATTTATCATCATTATTGTTATTTATTAATTATTATTATTATTCAATGTGAGTATTGAAAACAGAATCGCTCGGTATTTAAGTCTTATGTTAACTACAAAATATTTTTCATCATTTATGTAATATCTCAAACAATAATTCAACAAAAATTTCTGAGATTCAGCATAAAATTCAGTTTTTAGTTTTGCTTTCAAAAGGATTGAAATGAAATCAATAATAATATTTTGTTCCGGCCTATAAATATATTTCAAAAATTATGAAGTCTAAATTTAATGCAGTAAGGAATCATATTCTGAGAAATATTCTGGACACACCAAATTTTAAATAAATGAATGAATCTTTCTATTTTCCACGAGCAACTAAGACTTATTTATGAAGTTTTAAATGTTAAAAATTTAGAAAAACTCAACATTTTCATAATCTTAGGCCAACTAATCTTGAGAAACCTGCGCGCTGATTGGCGTATTTTCTTTGAAGCGATAGATGGAAAATCTAAAATTATCCTTTTTTTATTGAATAGTGATATTCAAATTTTCATAAATCAGTCAGTTTAAGTGATTGGAAATTAACTCTTAAAAGTCAGTGATTTAGTTGATTGGAAATTTAACTCTATGACCACCATAAAATCTGTGCTTTCTCTTGTGGTGTATGCATTCTCCTTAATATCCGCTCGAATAAAACATCACATACAAAAGTACTACATAGAACAAACACATCAAAAGTAAACATAACATTTCAATAGTTGCCAAAAACAAAAGAGAGAAAAATGCAATTAATAAGCAGACGATATTTAGAAAAGTACAGATATTTAGACTGGAAAATGAAATTATCTGAAATTAAAAACACGCGCAGACGATATTTACAAAAGTAAAAATATTCAAACCTGAAAAGGAAAATATATGAGTTATTCCATCAATAAATGCCATAAGTTTGTTTATATCTTCATTATTTTATGAGTCATTAAACATCAAAATGGGTCCGGGACTAAATAAACACCCTGTATAGAGAGTGTAAAAGATCATGAAATAATTTTTCTTGAATTTATTTTTTAGAAAAAATAATATTTCATATTTGTTTCATTTCCTACAAACACGTGCCGAAAATTATATTTTTGCAGATTTCATTTCCAAAAAGATTTAATTTATTTTTCATTGGGGCTTTAATCAATGTGATGGCAACACTTTGAAAAAAGCTAATTTTTTCCCATGAATGCGAAACGTGCTTAATCTTAATTTTTATTTTTTACGAAAAAAATTATTGAAAAACATAGTAAAATATTTATTTAAAAATTCATTAAAAATAGAAATTTAATTTTAAGATTAAAATATTAGTATCATTTAAAAGATAAATTTTTGATCTTTAACTTTATGTAAAAATCTTTTTTGTGCGGTAATATTTTCGGAAGTTATAGCAGAAACACGTCAAAATTTCGCTTAATTTTTAAATAAATAAAATTCTAATTAAAAATTCGAAAAAATAACCCCCAGGTGCACATTCCCGGCCTCCAAGGTATACACGTGCCAAATTTGGTAGCTGTAGGTTGAATGGTCTGGCCTGTAGAGCGCCAACACACACACACACACACACACACACACACACACACACACACACACACACACACACACACACACACACATTGAGCTTTATTATAAGTATAGATAACATAGATGAGGATTAGCGAATCAATGCAATGTATGAAAGATATGAAAGATTGCATTCTTTCCCTATGGTGAAAAAAATTCTTTTAAATACATTTTCGTGAAGATGGTGTGAAAAGTCTTACGTGTTTAGGCTGCTTCTACCAGTTGCAAAGTTGATAGAACGCGGTCTGATAATTACTTCCTGGAATGCCTGTAGAATATTTTGAACTAAAGTTCAGTAAGTAAAAACTGACAAGAATGAAATATTTTTTGAATTTTTCTATAAAATAGTGCACAAACATAGCTTTAAATTGTCATTGATACAATATTCCATTGTTGTCATTATAATTATTACCATGTCATTGCTAATCCAAATTACCATTGATATATTGTTATTTCGACCGATTTATTACTGAGAAAATGAGGAGGAAATGGCATTGAAATTGTTATTGAATAGATATAGCGTTATGTCTTGTACTTTTTCCGAACTTCCTATGTACTACTATCCTCACACAATATATCTCTATTCACAGTCTAAAAATTTTGTTATCTGTTTGTAAGATCAATCTGTAAATTTAAAAAAATGTTTTGATTAACGGAAATTCAAGCAGATTTTATACATTCACAAACGCTGAAAAGCTAGTGTGTGCGCAATCTTATTCTAAAACAGAGTCAAAGACAGATTATGGAATTCATAATGTTGATAGTAAAATCAGCGTTTATATATACTAATCAAATATACTATATATATACTAACCCGCGTTATCTTATACTAATCAAAAGAAGGTTTTATTTTGCTTCTGAGATATTGACTATCCATAGAACCGAAAGGTCCTTGCTAATGAACTTTCTTATCGAATGTTTGTTGGAGATTCAAAATCAAATATAACCTAGATTTTTTAGACAACCGCAAAATCTGTGTTTGCTTGTCTCTAATTTATTATATAGCCCAGTGGATCAATGGTTTTCGGATTTAATTTAGTTATTGCTGTAATAAGAAGTTTTAGCACCTTTATTGTAATATGTAACCTGATTATAAAGGGATTCAATAAAGATCACTAAATACAAATCACTTTCATTTAGAGCCATATAGACAGGAGGAGACATCATTTGTGAACACTAGAGGCCTATTGCTTGGCCTAAAGTGAATGGGGCATAAAAAGCTATCATTTTTGCTAACTCTTCCTTCCTTTATAGTTTAATGAGAACAGTTTCAGAAATTTCGAATTTCGTGTTACTATTTTATAATTTATTTGAAAGCAAAGTTTCAAAACCGTTTTCACATAACATGCAAAGAATTCTTTTACTCTTAGAAGACTGAAGAGCTCACATTAAAAGAACTATAAAGAATGGGAGAACTTTATTAATAAGGAAACATGATAGTACCACGTAAGGATGCAATGAAGTCTGCGAATAAAACTGGTTTACAAAAGCAATAGCGTACAAATAAATGGCAATGGTACAACTGTCTGTCAAAAAAGTATCTCGAAATCACTTTTTATCCCAAAACTAATTATCGCACAGTGAAATTCGTAATGCTTATCGCTGCAAAAATATGTTTCCTATAAGTGTATGAAATTTTTCTTCGTGCTAGAGATGATCTCCATATTTAGATAAATTCAGTTTTTTCTGATAGCAACATTTTATTTCGCATTCATAACTGGATTCACCATATTAAAATAACTAACATTAACTAAAATAACATTTTATAATTTTGAGTAAACGGTTGGGGAATTATAAGCTGTTAAAAATTTTTATTCCTAATTCCTGTTCTTTTTAAATTTATAACTTAAAATCTTTTAAATAGAAACTCATAAAAACTTTGATGCAAATCGAAGGTGTAAGGCTTTCGGAAGAGTATGATTTTCGTATTTACTTGGGGGGAGGGGGACATCTCATTATCGCTAATTGATTCTCTGGCAGGAATAAAAGATTAAAATATCTTATTTTCTTTTTTAAATAAATGTTAAAGGGAAAATAATTGGTATTTTTAACAATTCTAGTCAGGTGACATTTTAAGCGAAATTTCATTTGGGACAAATGGGAGCCGATTATAATTGAAGAAAGTATTTATTAAATCTTTAACTAATGAAAAAAGAACTCAAGTAAAATTCAGTATTCAGCGCAAAATTTATATAGCTTGAAATATATTAACATATAACACATTATTGAATAAAATACAAAAGCCACTTTTGTGTCTAGATAATGTAGTGCTACCAGACTGCAACAAAATACTTTTTTTTTTAATGAAACAACAGATTGTAAATGTTATGGAAATTATTTTCTTTATTTAAAATTCTTTTTAGTCAAAAGATATTAAGTATAAAAAGCATTCTTACAAATGTTTTAAAACATTGTTTAACGGAAACTTGAACATATAAATCAACAATATAATGTTCTGTGTGTGTGCGTTTCAATAATAAAGGAATGTTTTAGAAAATAAACTGACTTTCATTTTTCAGCTGCTACAAAAACTTTTCATTTCAACTAGTTTTATTAATATTAACGGCTAAACCTATCTTAGATTTTTGATTATTTTAAATAAAATGCCACGAAAATACTATTTCTCTATTATTTATTTGCAATGAGGTATACAAATAAAAGCATGGAATTTGAGCTCCTATTTAGTATTTTTACATTATTTGTAATGTTATGCATAAAAAAAACATTAATTTTTTTAGGGCAAAGTTACTGTATTAACGACTGAAATAAAGAATACAGGAAAATATTAATAGTCACCTATTTACTATGTTTGCATGTATTGAAACAGTTTTTTTTTTTTTTATCTCTAGTTATTTTGAACCGATTTGTCTAAAATTTTATATCTGGGGATTTCTTATTATGCAGAATCAGTTAAAAGACGAAAAATTAGGGCTTGCAACTGGAAAAAAAAATGGCAAATGCAAAAAAAGAAAAATCTTATGTAAATACAATTTACATATTTATAAAGAGGACATTCTTCCAAATCGAATGACGATTTTACCTTGAGTCTAATTTCTGTAGAATAAGAGCACTTTTTTGATAAACTGTTCCAGGGGCATAATATGAATTTTTCACCTTATTAGTTATGAGATGGTAAAGGTAAAAAAAAAGGAAAAGGGTAACTGGCGTCCGAACCGTGGTATTTGTTTTTTCTTCCCCTCAGTTGATTTATCTTTGAAAAGTGGTATAAATGCAATTTCCATGGCTCCCCCTTAGGCAGGCCTAGGGGGCATGTATCCTCCCTTGCCCTACTCGCTACATTTATGTAACATTATGTAACGAATGAATAAAATAAATGTTTATCTCATTCTCTGGATGAAAATGAATGAATGCGTCCCGTAAACCAGAAAATTGTACGCCAGATTTAATAAGTTTATTCTAACTTAGACTAATTAAAGCTTTCGTCAAGTAATGGAACAAGAGATAGGGATGTGAGAAAGCTTATGATATGTGTATAATTGTTAAGATATTTTATTAATGAATAAATGGATTCAAAGAACGATCTCGCAAAAAATCTTAGAAAATCTATCAAGTTCTTTTCATGGCGGCAGTATAAAGATGCTCCGGCATTATCGTGGTCACCGATGATTACAAAGAAACATAAATTTAAAAAAAAAAAAGACTTTTTAAATCACATTTTTATATTTAATGTAATGAAAAGAAGTTAAACTTAAAAAACTTTATTGTTTTTTTTTTAACCTTTAAGTCATAATTTATAATCGAAAAAATTATAGAAGCCTATAATAATTTTTTCCTCAAATTCCCATTCATATTCCAATATTTAATCAAAATTTGGAATATTAGTCGATTAACTGATAACTTAGTTCTTTAAATATTAAAATAATGAATCAAGGACACAACATTGTACAAAATTTAAAAACTCAAGCGCATTAAAACATTAAACAGTGAGAACCAATTTTTCGTCCTTAAATATAATACGGATGAGTTAACATTTATAGAATGGCCACTCTACGAATAAATCTTGATGTACTTCGGGCATGGTTTAAGTAAGCAATTTTAATGAAAAAGTACTAACATAAATTAATTTCTCACTTCATTGATTTTAAAATATGTGCATTTATATATTTTTAAAACATAAAAATAAACGAACGTTATAAAATAAAATTTCATATTCTGTTTTATAATGTGAAAGTCATTAACCTGATATTATGTCAATCGAATATTCTATCACTATCATTTCCACCTTTTTAAATTAATTCTGAATAATTTAACAATTGGTTAAAAAGTTATTGACTTATATGATTCTTAACTGAAGGAAAGAGAATTTTTGCAAAGAAACCTAAATTAAACAATGTTTTTGTTTAATTAATTTTGATTAACAGTTAAATTCAAAATTAAAATTTAAAAATTTAGGAAATTGTTTGCATTTATTACATTCCTTTACCCAAATTCACAGAAATTTTATAGAAAAGTTAACAAAAAAACGAGCAAATTCTTTTTTAATATATTACAGAATTACGAAGTAAAAAAAACTTCCAAGAATATTCATATTCTTTCTTCAAAGAAGCTAGATCTTGCTATGAGTTGCTAGAAGATTTTTAAAAAGAGGAAATCACACAGGATCACTAGACACCCTCCTCATATAAATTAAAATTAGTAATTATTAATTAAATCTTTTACATTGTCAAAACATGGCTCTTGTATCAGTAAATCACAAATTGAATTCAATTATAAATTCTTAAAAAACAAACAAAAACAAAAAATAATATAAGCTTTAATAACAAAGGAAGCTTAAAAGCATTTTCGGTTTCATCGAAATTAAACCATTATCTAGTTTATCATATTTTGACTCAAATACAACGAAATCTGCAGTAAAACTTAAAAAAAAGAATTGGGGGGAAAAAAAGACTTTCTGCAGGGCTGATATTATTATTTGGTGACAGTGGTTGAAATAAAATACCAACAGAACTAACCTGATATTCTCATCATCATATATGAATTCTAGATTTGCCATTAGAACAAAAGTGTCCATAGATTCATTTATCATCTTGGTGTGTTAAATTGGGCGTCGGATGTTGTCTTTCTTTCGCACTTAAAAGCACCGAGTGTGTTGTCAAATAGCAACCTTTAAAAATCAAAATTAAATTTCAAAACTATGATATTCAATTACAATTATAATGAAAACACTCATCAAGCGACTCTTTCTTGATTTTTATTTATTCGACTTATGAAAAAAAGAAATGTTTTATTTCCTTTTGGTTAGATAAACTGAGTTCCAGCAGCCAATTGCCGGTGACTAATTCACATCCGACGGAGCCCTCCACCGTTTCTGCCCACATTTCTAAGAATTTTAAACACAATTTTCTTGAGGTTCAGCCGCTTTCAGTTAGGACTGTCTTTTCTTTGGTAACAAAACACTGATAGACTAAAAATTGGTTTGTAAAATTAATTGGTGATAATTAAACATCTCTAGATCAATAGATAATTTAACTACTGCAAGTATTTTATTATGACAATAAAATATTTAGGGTAGCCGACAGACAATGAATGATCCAATTTCTAATTTATAAATTAAAAAAAATATATAAACTTATTTAATGCATTGATTAAACAGAATTATTTTTACAAAATCACTAGAAAAAATTTTTGATCCAAAAAGATATAGATCGACCTTGTAAAAATTTTGATCTGCTATTGAACCTGACATTAGAAGGAAAAATGCAAATGAGTAAATTATAAAATTTTCCAACATTCTTTTTTTTTTTTCTGTTTAAACAAAAAAATTAAATTAACTTTTTTTTTGGAGTACAATACAGAGAAATTTTTTTTTATTCTGGTTTGAAATGTAGAATTTTTAAAATACATATTTGAACTGAAATATAGTTATATTGCATCATTTAATTTCAGATAAACTATTTAAATCATTGAAATCATGAAGACGGTTTCTGGAGAAAAAAATTGATAAATTACAATAAAGTCATGCATATATTCATTTATGCGCTCTCTGATATCATGCATAAATGCAGAAAAAGCAGCATTTAAAAACACACTTTTAACAATATATAAAAATTTCAATTTGTTTTAAAGTTTTAATTATTTTCTACTTTTTTGCCTTTCAGTTGCTTATTATAAATATTATCGAAAATCTGGTAATAAATTTTTGGCGAATACTTTAGCAAGTAGTACCAATAGTGTCGAATCAAAATTTATTTAAATTATTCGATTAATACTGATAATTAAGTTCTGAAAAATTAAAATAATGTATTATCATCGAAAATGCAAAAGTGTACAAGTATTCAAATCCCAACACGTCAGTAATTGAGTGAAAAATTAATTAAAAAATTCTCTCTTTAGAAATCTGAAATAAGTAAAGTAAAATAAAAATGTGTGAAAATCGGCTGATGACTATGTGATTATTGATTTTTAATATCAAAAATAAAAGCAAATTTTACAAAAAAATTCCTGCGTTGTGATGTGCATATCGAATAAATTGAAATGTTTTGATCGGGATTAAATATTTAACATATAAAGTAATATGGAAATGTGTTTAAAACCTTTCATGTCAAAGATATAAATGAATCGAGGAAAAAAGCTTTTGCGTTTACTAAATATTTCAGTTCTTTTACTGCCGATGCACTCAAAGGCAGAGTGAAACTTCTGAAAGCTGTTTATTTGAATTCACAAATGTAGAAATTGCGAATTTCTATTTCAAAATGTTTTTTACCTTTGAAATAAAATTTATACAACTAAAATCAATGAATATCTATTTTATCATGTGTTGATTATAAATTCCCGAATGGTTAGATGTTTTTTCTCACCAAACTAAATACTTCTTTTAAAAACGAAATCATTTAACAGCAAAACTGAAGTTTTATTTGTTATTTTCTTTATTTTAAAGGTAATAAAAGTTCTCAAACATATCTTTTGCAATTAGAATAAAATTAATGCTTTTTTACTCTCCCTGTTAGTGAGATTTCTGGCAAGGTAAATATTCCTAAAATTAATAAATTTTGTTTTCGAATTGGATGGTTTTATTTTTTGCAAGAACAGAAAAATCGACAATCTAAAATTGTTGTATTCAAAGAAGGCGGAAAAAGTTTATATATTCAACAATGACACTTCTCACTTTTTGCCCTGAGGAAAGAAAAAAAATAGATATTATTTTATTCTTTAAAATTTTATCGAAAAATGATAAATATCAACCAAATTTTTGATATTATTTGCGGGTTTAATTGTATTTATGATCGCAGGTATACAAATAAGGGTAAAAAGAAAGCAACAACACAAATTTTGGGAGTAGGTGTAACTATAACTTGTTTATTAAAGACAGTTTAATTTGCAGCAAATTCAATCAGGCCTAAAGTTTTCGCAGTTTCCACTGGGGGATTCAGCTGACTTCCATTTAAATCAGAGGGAATGATCAGAAGGAGGGGACGTTCTTACATACTTCCCAATAAAGGTTTCTGAAAAGTAAGTAGCAATGTTTAAAAATTTGAGAACCACCATTATCGGAAATACCTCCCGTTTGCGTCTTAAAAGCAATAAATTGTAGGCAGAAGTATATTTTGTTCATTTGCTTTTAATTGAACCTAAAGCACTTATTTTCCCTTTTTGTTAATTTTCCCTATGATCTTGAAATGATAATCTATGCAGATCTGGATGCTTTAAACTTCCTCAATTTTTTTTTTTTAAGTTTTGACCTGAATCTGACTTAACAAGGTTGAACATGAGGTCATCATCTAATTCTGTGGGTCGTTTTAGTTACTACACGTTCAGCGGGTCAAATATTTTCTGAGGTTAGAAAATCAATTTTAGTTTTTTCTTATCCAGCACTTCTGTATAAAATTTTCTAACATATCTCGTTACAAATATTGCATTTTTTTTAAGTTTTTGTTTAGTTTTTATTCCCATATTTATTGAATATTCAAAATAGAAATAAACTTCATTGGAACAATTTTTTTTCACGAATCATTAATTTTAAGTGAAAGAATAGTCAAATTGTAATTGCTAATTTATGTAAAATTATGGAAACTGGAATTTAGATCGTTATGTATTTCTGAAAAAACATGCCTCAAGATATTTTTAGAATTCAAAGAAAGGATCTGCTACATGGAAAATAATTCTTAGGAACTTAAGGAGTTTCCCCAAGCAATAACTTTCATCAGGATTTTTGAATTAGCATCAATCTTCTATAAATCTTTGTTTCTGACAAAATTCCTGCATTTACTGTTACATTGTTAACGGCTATTAAAGTTCTAGCAAAATTCTTGGAATTTTCAGTCTGTATTTTAGACAATTAATAAAACCATAAAATATTTATTTATTTTCCAATCTTGGAACAAAGAAGTTTTATTTCTTGTTTAGGATTCTTAGAACTTTCATCAGAAACAGTAGAAAATGCACTGGATAAAGATTACGCAACAGTTGAAACAAGTAAGACTGCATTTAATTATATCGTCGGTGTACAGATAAAATTGCCACTTCAAAAGAAAAAGAAAACTCTTGTTGTGATAGAATGCCATTTCAAAAACAAAGAAAAAAAATCATGCATATCAATGTATCGCCAATATAAAATACGTCCTTTTTCTTTCGATTTCGTCTGTTTTAGCTGTTTGTCGACAATATTCTTCAAAACGCTTATAGATGAAAATCTTATTTCATTTTTTAATATTTGGTCAAATAAAAGGTCCTTAGGTATGAAAATTAATTTTTATTTATTCTTTTTTATTATCTTTAGAGGAATTCTGTTTTTTAAGAATCATGCAGCAGAATATTAAATTTTAAGGTTATTATTATTATTATTATTTTACTGTTAAAAGTGAGGAATCTAACAAAGACAAGTATTGTCAAAATTTTCTAGACTTCTTTAGGACTTATTATTATTAAGGATTTATTATTATTCGGACTTAAATCTCAAAAAAATTCTGTTGTATATACCAACCTGCAATAAAATCAGAAGAGTGTACTTCACTAAAAATAAATGATAATTTTTCCAGCTTATTTCAAATAGCCGATGCCTTTTAACGTTTTTATTTTACTTCAGAGACAAGAATAGGCCTCATTCAACTTTATTTTTCTAATTAAATTTGTGTAGTATCTTTCGCATAATGTGCACAGAATTTTTGTAATGTATTTTCCCAATCTTATACCAGATCTTCTGCTTGAGAGAATTAATGATAAAAATCAGATATTCCTCAACCTGCTTGAATTTTTGTAGTGTCGTTTTTCTGTATTGCTGCCTTGATATTAAAACATTAGCATTTAATTGCTTCGTACACAAATTTCAATATTTGGTTTCTATGAGAAGTTAAAATGTTAAGCTCTGCTATTAAAGCATGCAATATTAATATGCATTAATTTATTCTCAAGAATATTTTTTTATACTTAAAAATTGATGGCTTCACCAGAGAAACGTTTATAATCACCGCAACAAACTAATTATTTTAAATTAAAAAAAATATCACTGAAAATCCTCCATTTTATATATAAGCTATCATGCAACATCCTATTGGTTGCTCCCCGAATTTTTCAATTTTACGTTCAAATCAATTTAAAACTGCGGCATTTCTTTCTTCTCTTACACCACGGAGCAATTGGTATTGCTTTAATCCTGTTGTGCTAATACCTTTTTTATTGGAACCCCTTTAACATTCTAAAAAGATATTTTAGTGATTTCTTAAATTTCATATAGTTCCAGAAAATGTCTCGAAGTCTCGGAATTGAGGTTTCGTAGGAAAATGCAGAATTTTGTCGTGGTTGTCTAGATGTGATGAGAAAATATAATTTTAGATGCATATGTAATAATTAATGAGATAATTGTATTGTAGATGTATTATAATATGATTAATTAATAATTGTAGATGGGAGTATAATTGTAGATGTAGTAGTTAATATATAATTAATTGTAGATGCAAGTGAATAAACTATGAAGAGTAATTAGAATAATAATTCTCTGCAATCTTAAATGTATTTATCCAATCTCATTGTAGCCCTGATCAACACAAGTCTGTTTTGAAATCCTTAGTTATTGATAAATCAATTCTTTACAAACAGATAAATGTTTTTATATCGTTGAAGCATAATGCTATGTACCATTTCATGCATTTCTTTAATTTCGATGTCTTCTCTATAGAAGCAATCTCAAAATATTAAACAATTTTTTGGTATAAGAAACATAATCAAAATCTCAAGGAAAAATACACTGGGAGCGACTTTTTATTTCATTCAGTCTTTTAAATTTGTAAAATATGAAAAATATAAGCTAATTAAAATTTTACTCAAAATATTCAACTTTGGTTAAGATTTTACCAACGAAAATACTTCATAAATGAATGCATTTATACTCGCCATAACCAGATATTTTTGTCTTCTGGAGGGAAAAATTAAAATTAGCAAACTCTTCTATATAGCTCCATTTAATATTTTTGCTATATAAATATAATATCAGTATAGGTATTTTGGTATTTTTAGTAGTACTTTGCATGAAAACGGTATTTCAGATTCATGATGCTTTTTATTATTATTTTTCAATGTATAAATAATCCTATGTGATCTCTATTGTAAAATAATATATTAGAAGCCATTTTTACATTAGCTTATTACATAGTTTTCAGCTGCAATTTCCCACAATCAGTGAGCATTCGATCAAGATGGTGGGATGAATATTTTCTGAAGCCACATTCAGTAACAATTAATACCAAATCTCAAAACACAGAACTATGCTTTCGAGTAAGTAAGATGATGAATGACAAATTGAGTAGTGAAATTAAAATTCAGCGACCTTTTAATGAATGAAAGTGTCCCGCCTTTTGTTGGTAGAAGGAAATGAATGAATCACGTGGGATCAAAGGCGCCATAACGCGAAGACCTTCCTAACAATTGATGTTCGCGAGAGATCTCAGTTGAATCTGACACGCCGGACGGAGTGGACCCATAAACAAACCGTCTTCACCCGTCTCTGGCCGAAGGATACTTGCCAACGGCTTTAGCATTATTTCTTCGGAATCATGAGGAACTGTGTTCCTTTTGCAGCATTTATCGCATGCTGTTTAGTGATTGCTGCGCTCGCATTTCCCATTAATAATGAAGAGGAAGCCGCGGTAAGAATTTTTAATTTCTCATTCTGACAAACTTTTATCTTTTCAACCAAGAGTTCTTATCATTTTTCAGTCTTTTATACATTTTTACGCTAAGTTCTAACTTGACTAAGCACCCTCTAAAAAACAAACAAAAAATAGGCTGGCATTTTTTGATTAGTTTCTTTTTTCCTTTGTCATTCTAGTTTCAATAAGAATTGAATTTTTGGATAAATATTTCTTTAAACATACGATTGATACAGAATAAACTATCGCTGCAATTTTCAACTTTTAAGAGAATTTTCATGCGAATGCCCCCTCATCTTGAAATTTCAATAATAAAAAGCTAAGAAAAAAACTTAATATTTTTGCGGCACATATTGCCACAGCTCCATCAATTATGTTAAATGTCACGATAAGAAGCTTTAAAACAAATCACGAATAAATTTTATGATTTAATCCTGATATCTAAAAGTTTGAGATGCAGTTTTCTAACATTCACAACTTCTATTAGAATTTTCATCCGATTGTCAAAATTTAATATCCTGTTTTTATGCGCTTAATGATAGTTATTTCTTTGTTTATTTGTGATAACGTTTCTTGCCCTTTAATTAAGATAAATTCTGCTATATCATATGCATTTCAAAATATATTACAAGCTTGTTCCGTCAGAAAAATAAACTGTTATGAAGGAAAGATTGATTTTTTTTTTTTTTAAATAAGGATTTCTTATTTTTTTCTGTTTGGAAAAGACACTTAGAAAATGTTTTCTCTATCATATAAGATTGAAAAAAACATTTTGATATTTACTTTTAATTATTTATTAGCTCATCTCAAGATGTGACATGTTTTATTAAATATCATCATTTAAATGCGTTCGCAAAAAAACGCTCTATTTCGAGAAATTTTGATTTTTTTCCCCCGATTTGTTAAAAAGCAATTAAGATAATTTCTATCTATTAAATGAGTTTGCGAAGAAGTGGGAAAACTTGATATTCGTTTTCATTTATTTAAAATATCATAACTAGGCTGAACATGTTTTATTTAATGTCATCACCTAAATATTTTCAGAAAAAAGCACTGCTATTTCGAGAAGTTCCGATTTTTTCAATTTGGAAAAAGTGCTTAGGTAATTTCTTCCTGTCTTATGGGCATGTAAAAAACTAAGCAAAGCTTCATCTTTTTTTCTTTTTGCTTAAAAAAGGCTATATCAAGAGGGGATATGTTTTGTTAAATATCAAAATACCCTACTTTTTTTATTTGTTTATTGAAATAAAAAAACAGCATTTTTTTTCAAATATAAGACATTTTTTTTTATTTGAATATAAATAAACCTACCAGAATCTTTTTTAATGAATATTTTATTTTCTCAAATAATTATTTTACGTCTGTAGACTCGTACCCTTTGTGAATGTTAAATATCTAATTTTGAAAACTGATTCGAAAATTACTTTACATATGATATGAAAATCACTTTGCAAGAGAATTCAAGAGCAAGACATTCTGATATCACGGGTAGTATTTCATTAAAAATTATAAATGCAAGCAGCAACTCTGTTAAAGAAGTATATTCTTAACAGCTATATTTTGGTTCCCTTAGTTTTAAAAATGTATAAAAACATAAAAAAACTTTTGTAATTTTAATTCAAAATATTTTTATCAATTTTGTAAAAAATTATGTTTTATTCCGGCCTATTTTGATAGATAGATAGTTTTATAGAATTATTCACAGTTGAAAATTGAATGAAAGTACTTAACAATGATACTATTACTGAGTATTACAAGTAGTTTTTATCAAGAACTGTTGAATTTTTCTTCGTGCGCTTTGTATTGTTTGCCTTTCAATTATGCTTATATATTTATAATTTTTGAATAAGCTTTTTAATTTTTTTATGAATAACAAATTTTGAAGAAAAATGTGTTTCTTTCAATAATTTATTGAATGCAAATTTCCTAAAAAATGTTATTTGAAGAGTGAAGCAAAATGCATTATTAATATTTCGTTTAGAATTTCGTTTAATTCGTTTCAAATTAATTAATCAGTGTAAAAAACGCAAAAAAAGAAAAAAATAGACTATTTATTACATGCGTATATTGAGCTTATTTTTTACTCATCAACATAAAGGAAAAATCTATAATTTATGGGAACCAATCAAAAGAAAGTTAAGGAATTTTGTACATTTTCAAATATTATAACAGTGAAAGTATTATAACTGTGAAATAAATATTAAATTTATGAAAAAAAAGTTGATTTTGCTTTTCTCATTATAAACAATAACGTAAAGTAAATAACTTATCAAATTAATTTTGAAGTTCTTGTTAGTTGTCGATATATCATCAGTATAATTTAGTTTTTAAATATTAATGAAACTACATTGTTCATTACTACTTTTGAAAATTAATCTGGGAGTGTAACACTATGTGGATTTCTATTTGTTGAATAAATAATTTTATATTTATGTGTTGTTCCTAATTTTTTATTAATAAGGAGCACTTTTCTTGTACAAAATTTATGCTAAGAATGTACTTTCGTTAATTATTATAAATTTATATCTTTAGGATTAATCAATCTATCTCGCATGCATATACAAATTTATACAAAAACAATTCAACTATGGAAATACCTTTTACTAACCAAGAAAAAGTATTCTGCAGTTGAGCAATAACAAGGAATTATTCAAAAGTAATTTAAATCCAGTTTATTACGATCCACAAGCAATGTACGAAAAAATAAAAATTTTGAAGAGTGAAAAAAAAAAGCGAACTAAATTAAAAAAAATTTTATAATATAATACATTGCTTTTAATTCTATAATGCAAACAAAATAAACTTTTAAAGTTTTTCGAGCTGTGATTACCTTCTTAAAGTGAAATTTCAAGTACTGGTTTGGAATTTAATCGATTTGTTCTTCGCGTGTTCTGATGTCAATTTGCGGCGATAATGGAAGCTGGCTCAGTGATAGAACGCTCGACTTAGAGGCATTTGTAATCATCATCTGTTTACACGACTCCTAACCGGTATTCAGAAGAAGGTTAAGGTTTCTAGTTTACCCTTCGAAATATTTATACCTAGTTGAATACCTTCAAGTTCACAGTTCTCATCTAAACTTTTAACAGCATTATTGTTTCTTTCGTATTATCCATCTGTCAAATAATAAAATAAGTAAATTTATTCAGTAAGTGGCGGTTTCTTTGTTCATTAGATACAAGGATGAAATGCAGAAAAAAACCAAAAAAAAACCATGCATAGTTATTCAAGAAATTGCCACAGTTAAAAACTTGGAAATATTTATGATGGTATAAAAACCAAATTATGGATACATGTTTTTCATCCTTTTTTTTTATTTTTTTTTTAATGAATCTTAATGGTAGTAGAAAGATAATATGAAGTTGACTTTTCATCACATGAAAATATTTCGATTCCAAGAACAGAAATATTATTGCAAAATCTTTCATCGAAAAACTACTTTTTATCTCTACCTTGATAAACTTATTTTTCAGCAGTGTTTTCAATGGCTCATTTATTATAACTTGAAATTCGCTGCTGTAATTTCAAATATAATTTCTAAAAATTAAACTGCTAGATCTCTTTAAATAAAATTAGTAGAATTCAGTTACTGGTGAGATTTTCATCAATTAAAAGCTATTGAATCTCACATACATAAGATAATTTTTTAATGGAGACTTCAGTATTTACATATCAGTATTAAAAGCACAAACAATACTTAGGTTTCATACATCTTTAAAATCACAAATTCAGAGTTACGAGGTAGCTTTGCAACGTTATATCCATCACTTATCACATATTTAGAGGCTTTTTTTTCTTTTTGATGAAAAGGTTTTTTTTATCATTAACACTCCACATTTCAAAATCCGTCGATAGTAGTGAATTTATAAAAAAAATTACGATTATTGTCATTCTTTTGTTAAATACTCAATTTTTGTGAGATTCTTAAAAGTATAGAACAACACCAAAATACCAGTGAGAAATTAAAAAAAAAAAAAAACTAAGCAGGGTTCTTTTCGAATTTTATTATATGATACATATAATCTACTGAATATGCAGTTCAGTTAATTTGATATATTTCCATGTAATTTGTTAATTCTACGATTCATATCACAATTCAAGTGTGGTGAAAACATTATTGATTGAGCGTTTTTTAAATTTGCATATTTTTATTTAAGAAATTATATAAAGTCGTGTAAATGATTTAAAAGTAAAGTTATTAGCACAAAGACTTTTGGATGACACTGATAATTGATTGGAAACTATTAAAATAAAAGCTTTGGGCGATTCATGATAATGTCACATCTTTGCTTTCAAAATGGAAATTCTCAGCGTATTAAATTCCCGGTTTTTTCCCACTATTTACAATTTTCCAATTAACTCTTCCTTGGGAAATTGTTTGAAATCAGTGTATGAATAACAGCATTTGTACGAATGTGATGGTTAGTCAAACATGTGAGAACGGTAGTGTTTTCTTTACGTTCTTTTTCTTGTTTATTCGTATCTTTGTCTGTCTGTTTAATATTTAAGTTAAAAAACATAAGAGCTGTATTAAGCTAAGAGTTAGTTAGAAAAAGTAAAGAGTTAGATTATTTTATAATGAATTCATTCAATCACCCACCCACAGTCAATCAGGCAGTCGCATAACTAGTTGGTGTTCAATCTAGTACGACTTTCTTCCTTCATACCATTGCAACATTATTTATATCAGTGCAGTGATAAATTTAAGAGATTGTTAAGTCGAGACTTACATAACTCAATCATCAATGTCAGTGCTCAAACAAAAGATTCTTTTATTTCCATAAGGCTGCTAAAAAATAAACAAAGGTATTGTCAGGTTATTATTTTGAACCATTTCTGTGTTCCTTGAATGGCAGGTAGTATTTATATGGGGTAAGTATAACAATCAAATATCTTGGATAGATTTTTTTCTAGGTCGACGTTGTGAAAATAGAGACGAGGACTACTCAAGATGTCAAATTAAAAAAATTAAAACCTATCAAGGCAGAGGATTAAAAGAGACATTTGCTTTTATTTAAATAAGTTTATATGAAGTGATTTTAAACTTTGTGGTCAGCCCTAGAATATTGTATAGCATTTATAACTAATTTCACAAGCTTCTTTTCTAAACCGAAGAAGGAACAACTTTTACATTTTCAGGGACTGCATAAAAAGCCTTATAGTATTATTATAGGTTTCTTTACACCTTTATTTGAATTGGTTCAAATTTATATAACTTTCTCGCATTTCGCCTTGATTTCAAAACAATTTTTAGCTACAAAAGGGAAAAAGACCTACAGTAGGACCTGTGCTTTATTTTCTTAATTTTATTCATAAATATTTTGAATGGATATCAAAGCAGGAGTTTCAGAACTTTCCTTCGCATTTTCATTCTATATTTCCCATGTTAATTGGTAATATATGTATGTGATTTTATTTCTATATTTTTTTTAAAAATATAATATAAGTTTAAAACATTAGTATTTAATGAATCGTACATAAAATTTCAGATTTAGTATTAATGAGGAGTTAAATTTTACGGCTGTTATTAAAGCATACAGTATTATTATATGTTCATTTATTTTGATGAAGAATATTTTTATGTTTAAGAATTGATACCTTCTCCTGAGAAATATAATGCGACTGTAGCAACATACTATATATTTCATCAAATTTTTATTGAAATATCACTGAAAATCCTCCCCTTCTTTTGTAAGAAAATATGCAACATCATATGGTTTCACACTAGGCTATTGCAATCCTAACTGCATAAAAACCCAAAACCGCAGTGTTTTCATTCCTCTTTTGCGCTTAAATTGACAGGTATTCCTTTAATCTTGTTGTACTAATTATAAATTGAAAAGGTATCTTAATGCTTTTTTTATTTCGTGTGGCTAATTTGTACAAAACAGTAAAAAATAACTTTGAACAGAAGGACAATGATTCGCACTTCTTCTAATTATTATTATTTATAAAAATTGCTACTTAAAATAACCATTGAAGATTTGAACACTACAGACTTTGTTATTAAATAACATTTTCAAAATACCCTTTTGTCTTTTATGTTTTCTGTATCTGAAAATTTTTGATCATTGACCACTTCACTGGAATTTAGTAGAGATCACTTTGAGGCTAAGAAGGCAAGCATTTGAGAAGATGGTTGGATGATATCAAATGCAATTTCCCCAAAATACTTAAAAGGTAATTTTTCCATCGTTCTTGCGTATCAGGAGTTTTTTTACAAGTGCTTAAAATAATATCTCCTGATTATTATGAGATTATAAATCTGCCCATCCTTATAATAATATTAGTAAGATTATCTAGAAGAACGAACAGAACTAATCGGCTAAGCCGTCAGTATTTACGTCTGCTTATGTTTACCCAGTGGTGGAGCAAATAGCTTTTAACTCTTGAGTTCATAGAAAACGTATCATATCACAGTCGCCATCTACAAACCTTTTCATTGACCTAAGAAATCACTTATCTATCCTGCAGATTTACTACGTTCTAATCTTCTTTTGGTGAAAGACGATGATAGTTGACAGCTTCAAAATCTATTGCATTGTGATTGATGAGTGAAAATATACTTTTGAGTCCGTTTTAGCAGTTCAGTCTAACTAATGATAACTAGGTTGATAAAAGATAAGTTTGTTTAACGATAAAACTTTTAATGAGAATAGAGATAGAGAGGTTGTTAAATGATGTTTTCCTCCATCTATGCCTTTGAAAAACAGATATGTAAATAAGCAATCTCTGCATTAATTTTTTTTTAATTGCTGACAGCTAGAGAAAAATGAAGGCACTTTTTGAAAAACAAAGTATGATTCTTTTTAGAAAAGAAACTTTTAAGTTTTGGGTTATGAGCTGATGAGTAATGTTATGAACTTTTTAAAATCAATCTTAGATTCATATTAAATACTGCGGTGACCAGTTCTAACTAAATGATGGCATTTTTGTGAGATTTTTTCCATATTTACCTTTAATGCATTGATCAATCCTTTAATGAGTAATAGCGTTATCAGTGATGCGTAAATAAGAGCAAAACGTGAATATTTTGGAATTTCAATAAATTTATTCTATGAATTCTATTTTATGTTCTTCACTGAACATTTTTGAATCTTACCTGGTCGAAACTTCTGGTAATCATTAAAAGTTCTAAGCTCTGAATTTAAAGAATTAAAAGAATTCGCCCCGTGAACTTTTCGACTTGCTGATCCCCCCCCCCCCCCACCTCAAACTGCAAATACCTTCTGCGAAAAACGATTTTCCTGTAACCTTAGCGTTTTTAGCATTTAATGTCCATTCTTTTTTCAAACTGAATTGGCAGGTGAAGCTGATGAATAAAGAAGTAAATTGACTGATTTTCAAGATTTGGTAAACTAATAATGTATTTGTATATAATTTTATGTATTTTTAAAATTATGTGATTGAATTAATATAAACTGAAAAGAAAATCGCAATTAAAACTGTTAGGCAACCATTAACTGTATTTTAGTCTAATTATAGCAAGAATTCAAAAAACTGATAAAACTATGTTTTAAAAATTCAATTCCTTGCTATAAACTATATTATTGAAATACAGCACACTGAATTTGTTTTTGCTTATTATTTATTAGTAAAATATTTAAAAGTGCAATTGGATAATATAAGATAAAATTGAAATTGATTAAACTTCATCTATTATAGAAAACAAAAATTCATAATTTAACATTCAAAACTTTTTTTTTCATGTTATCATAATTACTGTAAGCTATTATTCTTCGAACAATCAAAAAAACTTTAGAGAATTTTAAAAAATCGATACCTTTTTTTATGGTTTGTAAATCTAAACGGTTTCAAAAAGAATTCAAAATTGAAAGATAATTAAATTAAAATGAAATGTTGAAGGTTTATTATTTAATAAATAATTAGTAATTTTTATTTTACAAAAGAGGACAGAATTCCACATAAAAACAATTTGTAAATACATAATCTAAGCAAGATATAATTATTACAGATAAATACATTTAAAATGGTTAGTCTGGTATTTAAAAAAATTTAAGAGAATGATTATGTGGTAGTAAAATATATATACTTTAAAAAATTCCGTCATGATTTTATTAGATTTATAAATAATTTACATGGAATAAAAATGATAGTTACAGCTTTTTAAAATTAATTTTCAATAATTATAAGAATCAATAAGTTAAATAAAACGAAGTGCCAATCATATCATACTTTCTTTGTTTTTTACTAAACAAAATAAAAGTTGAAGCCATTTCAGTTTGACCTTTGCGACGTTAAAACACATAATAGCTCAGTTGCTTTTAGCTTCATTTTCTTAGCAAAATATTTTGTTGCCTTAGTAACATTCATATCAATACATTGGAGACAGTTTTCGATTTTGAATTAGATATTAATAATTCATATAGGTGTTTATTTCATAGGTAAAAATGAAGAAAATAAGAAAATTTTATCTTCATTGAATTCACAATGTTTGCTTGCTTTAAAAAATATATATATATTTCGTACCTATAGCTTCAAAATTAGAAAGAAGTAAAAAATTTTAATAATTCATTTGGTTCGACATAAATCACTAAGCAGTGTTTTTAGCGTGAAAAGTTTTACTGTAACTCACGATAAATATTTTAATAACCAAAAATTAGTGACAAATGTTACTGCTGCATATGAACCTCAGAAATTATATTTAAAATTGATGAATCTGAATATTAGCATAACACGTACGATTATTTCCATAATACGTGCTTGACTCGTATTTTATTTATTTTTGTAAGAATCTAGTCTAATGTTTTGTAAACATAACATCACCGTGATGATAAAATTACGCAAGTATATATATTCATAAACATTCTTTTGTCATGATCACCTCATTTAATCATTTCCCACTTTTTTTTTCTGAAAGTCCCTAAGATTTTTTTTTTTTTTTAATAAATTACGACAAACGACTACTCTGAAATTTTAAGAATTTTTCTTATTGTATTTTAATTTAACTTACAGTCGTTATCAGACTTTTTTTTTTTTTTACAATTTTCACTGGAGACCCTTTTTGGTCTCTTTTATTGTTTAGCCATTTTCAATAGCACATAAAGGCAATCTATATTGCGTAACAAGAGGCTGATAATAGTGTCGAAGCAACCACGAACATACCTTTGTAAAATACATCTCACTTAAACAACTGATTGACATCATTGTCTTAACAAGTCGCTGAAGCGTGATAAAAAGTGACCACCGTGGAAGTGCATTTTATTTTTCGACCACATAAGTTGAATCAAACCTATCAACTTTTTTCTTGCATTCGCATCAGGGAGGCTGATTCATTATAGCGCAGTAGAATCAGCAAGAATCATTTTAAAACCAGTCTTGTTACCGCAGATGATTTCTCTGAGTAGCAAAACAAGCGGAACGAAGAAGCGAGATTTACAATAGAACGACAAACGAATTTTTTTGTCTTTATTGCTCGAATATTTTTTTAACGACATAAGGGAAAAACGTACTGAATCACTAAAATCCTAACAATCTTTTTTTTTTTTTCGTCTTTTTTTTTTTTTTTTTTCCTGCAGAAGGTACCCATGCTACTTTCACCATCTTTCTGTTAAGTTAGAAAAGAATTATGAAATATACGGATCATTGCGAAATACCTTTGCTTGCGTTTCTGCTTATTTAACCCTTCCAGAAGCAGTGTGCAATGCACACATGGAACATTCTTGGTTGAAAAGTTTGTATTTCTATCTCCAAATCCAAAGCGCAATATATAATCTTGCGGTTTCTCGAACGAAGTCAAAATAAATTCATTTCATTGATGAAAAGAGACCATAAAATTATCTTCATTGTTATTCAGCTCTCGTTTGTTGCAGATCTCAAAGCAAGGCGTGCCATGTGAGTGAAAAGAAGAAAGATAAAAATAAAGTGAAGGGTGGTTAACATCAAATTTGTGTTCAAAGTTCTTTAATTGAAAAGAAATTGCAGTCAACATAATCAACACTTGTAAATTATGATTTTTTTCAATAAAGGCTTTTGCTATGAGAAGATCTTGAGATAACATTTCAACTAGATAGTAATTAAAATCGAAAATGTATCGCTTTAGACTAACTGTTATAGAGTGATTAATGAAAAGGGTGTAAGTTGGTTGATACGCATGCATAAATATGAGATATATAACTTTCATTTGAGTATTCTTAACCGAATTGAAGAATAAAGAATGAACTTCCATGATAATAAATGGGAAATTAAACAAGTGAAACAATTAAATAATAATTAAATATTATCCGCCAAATAATTAAATAGTGTCAAATAATTAATAATATTAATATTATAGTTAAATAATTAAATAGTGTCAAATAATTAATAATATTAATATTATATTCAAATAATTAAATAGTGTCAAATAATTAATAATATTAATATTATAATCAAATAATTAAATGATATTATAATTTTAGTGATTTTATTAACTGAAAAGATAGAAAAAATTCTGTTTGTAGCATTAGCTATGATAAGAATACAAATATTTTCCAATTTGTGGATGATATCCAGTTAGGAGAAGTGGAAGTCTTAACGATGATTTCAGTATGAATTGCATACTCGATGACTCACTCTGATAAATAATTGATAAATAATAAATAACTCTTCCTAGTATGTTTACGGCAGCCTCAAATATTTAAAAATGCAATAAGTAAATAAATTACTTAAATGCATTTTAAGTTATTGAATGATTGTGATGATTTTAATAGCGAGTTAAAGGATTTCCTGTCTTCAAGATCTGGTTTAACAAGTTATATTTTCTTATGATTCAGATATAGAATTTATTTGAATACCAAAATTTAATGCGGCATTGAAATTCACGAAAAGGAATGCGAGTGATCAAAAAAATACTTTAAATGCATTGCTACCATCCATAAATTTGTGTCATATGTTACTTAAGAAAGTTGTTCGGATTTCAAAAAAAAAAAATTCCCTTTTTTTTTTTAATGAAAAAAAATCAATAACGAAATTTTGTTCGTCTATTAATTACTGCGGAAAAAGCCAGATATAAGCTCGATCTTCATTTTTTTAAAAAAAATTTAAAACTTTATATAAATATGCTGTATGTATTTATGATTCCTTACGAGTTTTATTGTATTCCCATCCGTTTATTTAAATTTACATTATTACCTGTTTTTTCTTAATTTAAATACAACTTCGCCTCCGGATGCAAATCAGTTAGTATACAAAATCTTTTGATATGGGATGTTCAATTGTTTTGGTTGACATTCATTTACCGATTCTTGATTATTATTTCTGAATTCCTAATTCCGAAGATTTATTGAATTTTTTAAGTCAATATCTGCAACACGTTCACAATCTTTTTTCCGCGTATCATTTGATTGGTCTTTTTAATTTTGAATGCTCATCACTCTAAGCTCTCACCCCCCCCCCCCCATATATTTTTTTCGCGCAACGCAGTTTTTATTAATAATGTTAAAGACTTATGTTAGTTTAAGAATCTAATTATTTAGATTAACTTCCTAACATTTATAGAATACATTATTAATTTTATATTTTATTCCATTTATTCATAATTGTATTCATTCCACATTCTAACAAATGATTTCAATAAATAATAACATCCCATTAACTTATGAGGAACGCTAGCAATTATTCATTGTGATAATCAATTATTAAAAAAAGCCGTTTTTAATGCATTTTTGAACTTTTTTAATAGAGTTGACTCTTATAAAATTATATTCAAATAAGGCAGATATAATATCTTGTTTGGAGCTATGGAAAATTTACTACTATATTTGTTATTAATATATGCATAAGACAAGTATGCTTTTTTTACAAAGACAAGTATGCTTTTTTACAAGTTTTACATTCATAAAATGTAATAAATAATTTATTGCTTAGACACTTAATTCTTGGTACTCTTCTTTCGTTGCTACTCAGAAAGCTTTCGGACTTACGTAAATTTCACTTTTCATGCGAATTTTTTTCCATTTAAATTCCATATGCTCTGTATTTACCACAATTATCAACATTACATTTTTTCACACCCATCTAATACGCCACTTAACCTTAAAAGCATGCATTCTACAGGTTGAGAAACTCTGATCTAAAAAAATAAGTACATACTGTTCTTAATTGTTTACAATTTAATGAAATAAAGTTTAAATTAATAAAGCGATTTATAATGTGCAAATGAGATAAACTGATGAGTAATTTTTAAGATGAAAGCGACTATTTAAATATAAATCATAAAATGCTGCAGTTCTCTGATACATTTTTTGTAATCTTCCCATAACTTCTTGTTTCACTGTGGAAGTGAGTAATCAAACTGGTCTGTTGTATTTCGTTCAAAACAATCAGAAGAATAGTAAATGCATACAGAACATTGAATTTTTACAAAGAACACATCTAAAAATCGTTACATCGAACTTGGTTAGTAAGAATAAAATAAGTTTTTTGTGAAATTATCTTTTAATTAATAGCATTTATTTGATATTTTTACTGCATTATCTATTGATTATCTTAATTTACAATAACAAAGGCAAGAATCGCTATTTAAAGTTCAACATAGTAGCGAGATAGTAAATATTTGAATAGATTATCGAAAATCCTATCATGTGTATTATCTCAGTCGTTAATTCTAACAATCTCTGTTCTTGCATTCTTTACTATTTTCGGGTTGCTTTAAATTTGGGTTTTAAAACCTAATCTACTGTACTTCTCTGAAAATAGGATCTAATCAAAAAATAAACTCAAGTCTAATTTTTCAGAATATTCGAAGTATTAGACTTATTCCCAAAATAAACCCTCGATAAGGTCATCAGATAAATGGACATCATAATTACTAATGAATGAACAATCGAAGTGTAAAAGCCAAGCACTTGCTTATTTGATAAATAACGGATGCGACTAAGATGAAATGGAATCTTCGGTATCCAACGAATTTAAAAGGAATAATATTTTAATCCTCAGATAAGATAAGTGTAAAAGCAAACAGCTATTTCGTTGAAAGCAATTATGGAAGACTTCAGCTAGCAGCTTTTCGCAAAAAGAAGCTTGGTCTTTGAATGGCCAAGAAATGGTGATAACCACAGTCAACAAGAGGACGAGGGAATACTAAGTGTAAGAGCGATTAGTTTGAGAATCAGTATTTCGTCAATTAGGAAACATGTGTGAATGGACTGTTCGTTGAAGAGTAAAATTTTTAATTGTTCACAGGTCTGGTATAAAACTTTTGCCTTTGCAGCTGGTACCACGAACATATCGCTAGATTAATTCAACCTATCCCAACATTGGATTCATGAGTTCTCTTTAACAATATGAACTGTGATTCTTTCATATAAATAGATGTAAAATGTACTTGAAAAGCTAAAAGTATGTCCCCTGAAAATTAGCCTCAATACATCTTTTGGAGCAAAAATTTGTCTAAAACCGAGCCTTATGTTCGGAGATACAATGTGGCATTATCTTGCGATATTTTATCTGCATGTAGCTAATTCAAAGAACTCTGAATGAGAAGACATGAGATACAATGTAGTATTATCTTGCGATATTTTATTGGTATGTAGCTAATTCAAAATATTCTGAATGAAGACAAGAGATACAAACTTCCATCCCTTCTGCCCATTGTAATCACATGTTAATTGATTGATTTTAGCCTAGTAAATTGCTGCTTTGCAACCATTTAGCTGCCTTAAGAGCAAGGTGTAATCATTTTATATTGTTTCTACCGATCTTTTCTGCACTCTGATCTCTCCTTCTTTGTTCGCATTCAGTTATATTTACGTGCTGAAGCCATATAAAAGATTATCATGAATTAAATTTTGGAAGACACGAAACAAGATTGTTTCTCCTTCACAAAATTGTGGAAATCATTTTAGTTCTACAGAATATAGCGTCAGTAATTTTTTTTTGTAAAAATAGATGAAAAAGCTATCTAGCTATTTCTAACAAGCAAGTGAGTTCATTATTTGGAGATTAAAGTGAACAGAATTTCAGAGCCTATTCCAGAGGCGGCAAGACGCGAATGCACAAGACGGTATGGGATACGGGGGAAAGGATATTGAATTAAATTCAAAAACTGAATAAATAAAGCTTTGAAAGTGCAGAAACATTGATATAGCTAATTATCGAAACATTAAAAATCAAAGAGGGATCATTTCTATCTGTTGATGTTTTTCCTTCAGGAAATGTATCAATACATTTAGTCATATTATTGTATTCATATTTAACATACCATAAAACTTGGGAAAAGAAGTTTTCAGTTTTTTTTTTAAATTATTTTAGTTATTATTTTTTTCAATATAAACTATTTAATGATAATTAAAATACTGAATAATCGGATATATTTAACTTATTAATCAAACAGAGAATCAGAAATCGGAGCTGTTTCAGTTAATTTGAAATTTTTGTTTACCTTATTAGAGGTTTGTCTAAATGCGATCCTATTATATACATGAGGAGGTAACATGTTTCCGCGCTTAACTGTACATATTGGTAAAGACATAAGCATGGAAGACACCCACACTAAAAAAATAATAGAAACATAGCTTTTAATGTTAGCAATGTAACATTCAGAATTTACATTGACAGTTTTTATGACCTATTTTTAAAATTTCTCAAGAGACAATTTTTTTAGAGATAAAAAGATTCATTTTTGTTCATTTACATTATTCCTTTTTATATAGACAGCAATTCAATGAAAAAACAACAAAATTCATTCTTTTGAATTTTCTCCAAGCATTTTTTATTTTCCAACTAAAATAATTTAATTTTAAGGGCAAAAAACTAAACCCACGCATATGTATCAATAACCTTGAAAAGGCTAATTACAAAAATAAAGTTCATATATTTTATTTACAATTTTAAAAATTATTCCAGCTGTTTTATAATGATACGAACTCCACCAGCAGCTGTTTCATCTCAATTAATTAACGTGAGAGGATTTCCTTACAAGAAAAAACAAACAAAAATGGAACTAATGTAAGAATGAATATTAGAAACACTCATTCAAACAGAGCAAAGTGAAATCGACAACAGAATTCCGAGTGATTGTTGTTCTATCATCAAAATATCGAAGATAACAAATTCTGTAATATTTTATTAATCATTTTTTATTTATTTATTTTATTTTTTTGAGAAAGAGAAAAGTAGAAATTATAAAGAAAACTTTTGAAAATGATTTTCTTTTCCGGGATATAGCAAAGCCGAATATTGACCATAAACGGCTGACAATACAAGCATAACACCCAAAGAAAAAGAGAATGAATTGTTTCTAATTCTTTGGCGTGTGAGTTAATTTATAAACGTCTACGCGTCATTGTTTCGTTTTATTATTTTTCCAAGCGAGCAAATAACCTTGCATAAAAGCTTGTGGATGCTTAAAAGAAGGGCGCTATAGGTTTAGCGCAAGGTAAAACCTTGTTCATTCCGTCCTTGAAATAAAATAAAACATAAAAAATGCATATATTAACATTAACCTCTCAATAATCTATTGAAATGACAGACAGAAAAAAAAAGTTTTGTCAATTTTATTCGAAACTTGCAGTGAATGATATGATTAGATGTAACAGAGTACAGAACAAAGGGTTAAGTTTAAAAAAATGCATTTCTTCAAATATAAGTATTCATTAATTAATGTGAAATGCGCATTTATTGATTGATTAGATCAAATAAATTGGATGGAAAAGAATAAAGTATTTGTTGAAACCGTTTGCTATGATTACAGCCTACAAAATTTAAAACAAATATTTAAATTAATGAAATGACTCTGTTAAAATTCAGCTAGTGGCATTTGTTGTATAAATGTTTATGTTAAATAAATGTTTTACATATTTTACTAATATTGCTATTACTTGATGTCATTTGATCTTTGACGAAAGGACAATATACTTTCAGTAGATTTTCACAAACTGCTATGTTAACAGTATATCTATTTTTCATTTTCTTTTTCCTTATGATGATATTTCTAAATTTAGACTTAAATATCACGTTTTTTAATTAGCAGAAAATTAATCAATTATTGATTATGATTAATGTGTAATATAAATTCAACAAATGTCATGACTCGGACATTTTATGCAAATTTATTTCTCATATTTAAAAGTTTATAAAGCATAAAAACTTCCGAATCGCTGTGAAAACTCTTTTCTTCATTTCGCCATTAATTTTATATTGATATGAAAATTTGAAAGGTTCAAGTGTTTTAATATTCGAACAATATAAAGCTGGATATAAATATCAATAAATAGGTTTAGTTTTAATATACAAATAAACCTATAAAACTTCCATAGCTGTTGGCCCATATGTTTCAGATTTGTTAGGTTCCTCGATAATAGTGTAACAACTTGAACAGTTAAAAAACTGATAATTCCTGTTTTAATGCAAATTTTCTTGAAATTCCTTGATTAAGATATTTTTTTCAGGCATTAAATATTTCATTAGAGGAAAATTTTCTATTTATTCATTTTAAAAGCTAATTATTCAGACCTTAAACCAAAACAATTAGGCATCTGCAGATTTAAATTTCATTTTAAAATAACACCTCTGTTGATGATATTTTTAAAAACCATTTTATAGGCAGAAAACGATGATAAAGAACATGTCCACTAACTGTTATAACGGCACACTGCTAAAATAAACTAAAATGAAACTGAAAAAAAGGAAATAAAAATGTTAAATATCATTATATTACAAAAATATGGGTGTTATTTTAAAGAATTTCTATATTATTTCTCAAAATTGTTTTTTTAAACATTATTTACATTATTGAGTTAAAACGATTTAGAAGATTATCCATATAAGGAAGTTCAAAGTCGCAAAAATAGGGACAAATGAAGTTAAGAAAACAATAAAGAATTAAAAAAGGTTTTTGAGCATTTTGTCTTTCCTTCTCTCTGCAGAAACTTACACTACATTCACTCATTTTTTACATTGTTTAACTTGCCGTCTTTTACAGTTAAGATTAATTTGAATTTCATCTGTTCTGGATAAGTTTTTCCTCTTTCATATTACTCAATCATTATCTATTAAAATGATAAAAGTTTCTCTTTTCATCATATGAATATTTTTAATTTATATGTATTTGGTAAGACAAGAGGATTGTAAAATTATTATTAATATTAATATTTTTGATATCTGAAAATATGATGAACAATATCTGTTTAGAATTACTTATTTATTACGCTTATTGATTTTCGTGAAAAAATTCGTGATAATATACCAGAAATATTTTTTCTTAAATCCCAGTTGCAATATTTTTCTTGAAATTACTTTTTAATATTTTTGCCAGAAATTTTTTTAAAAAAATTCCTTTCTAATATCAATTTTATCAATTTTTAAATGGCTCATGGTCGTTGTGAACCATTTTTGATCTTTATTTATAATATTCAAACAGAATTTCTTTCGGTAATGATTATACCAAATACAAAAAAAAAAGCAGTTATTGTATGTATAATAACCTTTATCGCCCATGACAGTTCACAGAGTGGAAAAATTTTTTGCTGTTCCCTTTCTGGCAGAAAAGTTACCATGTATCTAAAACTGTAAATTAAAGTCTAAACAAATCGATGATAATAACTATTAGAAAGCTCAATTAATATAATATTTAGTAAATTTTTGAAACTAAAGCTTTTGAAATCAAAAGGATTTTCTTTATCATTTTTTTCTCACAAATGCTGAAGAAATTGAAAGATAGACTCGTAAAAGTTTTTAAGCCCTGAAAATTTTGTATGAATTTTCATTTGGTGCTGATAATACAGTAGGAAAGCAATGCAAGAGATAAAGAAAATTTTATTCTCCTCTCGCTGTAAGAAAGCATCTTTGGGGAGATAATAACCTTGTAATTATTATTATCCTAACAGGATTACATTATAAAGACAGATAGAGCATAATTTTATATTTAATGGTTTCTGTTTAATAGAAAATTGCGGAATTCAGTTTTTTTTTCCTTGATTTACCAACGATTGAAGAAAATAAAAATGTGAGTCTAAAAGCTGTAGTAAAATTTATTTTCTGATATTTGTCAATCTAGTATGTAATGACCTCTTTTTAGGAAAATACATACGGCACAATTCTATTAAATGTCTAATTTCTCATAATTTAACTCAGTTTTTGGAGTACTACGGATAAATATCGGATATGATTAAAGTTGGATGATCTCAAAGATTGTTCTTTCTGAAATGACTTTTTTAATTCTCAGCGATGACTGATATCCCTGCCACTTTTGTTTCACTCTTCATCAAATTACCATCAGACCAAAATCATGAAAGTAAAGGACAAGAATTCAAGTAAGAATATCAATTCTGTTTCTACCGGCAGCCCATAGTATCGCCAAACTGAAAATGGAAATCAATACGGCCGTTGGCGATAATTCTATGCCTAACCAATGTATATGCAAGTATTTAGGAATTTAAATTAGCAAGTCCTATGCAGTTTTCAGACCAATAACTGTCGGAAAACAGTCTGTGGACCAAATAGGTACTTCTATGCGAATAGCAGTTTTTACCGTTATTGTACAAAACTCTGAAGCTTAAAATCAGGAAATCTTCAATGATAGAATTCAAAGAGGGCGCCAACTGATCACTATTTTGAAATAAATGTGCCTGCAGCAATTTGTAAATAATTTTGAAAGATGCCTTTCTTCCTGTTGACACTATAAGATCGGAAACAAGTTGACATACGGTGCATTACATGAGGCTGTCGTCTAGCAGATACAAGAAATTATCATCCATAATGGTAATGACCTTTGGCCATCCACTTACTGACCTTCACGACATTGTTCCGGTATTTTGAAATCTGTTTTCCAGGCGACAAATGACGGTTAGTCTGATATTTAAGACTTCCGATTGTCGCACACCCCTTTCGAGACAGCCTATTATCTACCATCACTTGGCGACACTCAAATTATGTTATCTAGTCATTAGTCAGAATTCGACTTATTCGATTTCCTTTCTGGTGTCCATAAAGGAGACATTCAGGCGTAGCAGAAAGTTATCTGTTCCTTTACCTAACTCATGTCCTTGTTGAAAAGCATTGATATGTGGTCCCCCTTCCTCTGTAAGAGATAGGCTTTTCTGCACGTATATAACTATCACATATCAAATTTTGAGGCTGAAGTTTTCTCTTTCAGTAGAAGTTTTCTTTTCTGGTAGTTCAACATTGACGGACAAACCTCTAAACCATCTAAGCGGAATTCATTTTTGATCCTCTATATCACACAACTCCATTTAACTTCCTATTTCACAATTTTTGTCTTAAATTTTAAATGACTTTCTTAGTGGTTCCCTTTTAACCTTAGATATGACACTTATTTCTTATACACCAATCTGTAATTTTAAAAATAATTTCTTCTATACCCTAGCATTTTATATTTGAAAGCTTTAGTGCCACATTAAGTTGTACAAATATAGAGATTCAATTTAATTTTACGATCTAATCTTTGTATTAATAATTTTGTTTGTCAGCCACTGTATCCTGTAACTAAAGTTTCGATTTTGGATCCGTAAGGTAGCATATTCGAAATCCCCTGTCACATAAGTTCAGACTTAGATGTAAAAGTCAAGGGTCAAACGCCTTCCCAATGGCAAGCGTCTGAGAAAAGCTTTGCCTGCTCGTTATCTGACAAAGATCGAAAGTACTAGTTCTGATCCCAAACAGATCTCGTGTTGCTTCAAAAAAGAAATGTTAATAAAACTAAATGAAACTCTGGTTGAATATCCAAATGATACCATTCCATTTTCCTTTTTTTATTGGTATTTTAATGCCAATATGAAGTGCTCATAATATTGTGGATTTATTTAAAGATTTTCAGTTCGTCTAATATATATTTGACATTTCTCAAATGGAAATATTTTCTTTCATTTAAGCAATGAAATACGCACGGAATTCCTTAAAATATAGAAACTTTCTCAAAAATTCTGGAATGTCAACAAATCAAGAGATCGGATAAAATTTGATATAAATCAATATTTACAGAAAAAATTATAAAACGGACAGACCGATGATTTTTAAGCATTGTCGTTGAGTCAGTAAGATATTTTAACTTCCCGTTTTAAAGCAAAACTAGGGCTAAATTGCGATGGACCTCGTAATTTTGAACCACGTTCAGATGACGAGGACGATGCCTGAGCTGGCACCCCTTCTCCAGACTTCCGTACTACACCACCGGGTGGACATTTGGCCCCTACAGTTTAACGTGCACTGGACCTACTTACATGACAGTCCTTTGGTGGAATCGGGTATCCAACCTGAAGCTCTTCGGTCCCGAAGATGTGACAAAGGATCAAAAAATATAATTTTTATTTTTGATTTATAATTTCTAAACGATTAACTATTCTACTTGTACATCACGTTATTGAATTGAAAAGTCAGATTTGGTGTTTATGTTATTGTGAATAACACAGAAAATCAAATCAAAAGCTTATGTTTCAAATTCATTCGATTGATACTCATTATTTGTTAGTAAACTTAGGCATTCGTATGCTCATTGTATTTAATATTACATTAATTTTAGTGCAATTTTTTCAGCTTCAACTGTTATAGCGATTCTCTTCCGTTTTTTTAGATTTAGAGCTTACAGTTGTACAGAAATTTCTCTAAAATAATTCTAACTTTCTAACATATCTCTATGCACTTTTGTTAGAGGTATAAATTAAATGCTAATTTGGTATATTTTTATTCTCGTTCTGCAAGTTTTATCGATTACAAAAATATGCGCTTATCATAAATATCCTTTATTTAAGGTTTAAAAATTCAGAACAGTTTGTTTCACGAATGCAGCAACTTAAAATCAGCATTATTTTACATCAAAATATAGTTAATTTATTATAATTTATTATTTTTTCAAAAAAGTAGTTAAATGTATCTTAAGATAAATTATAATAATGGTAAATATTTATGTAATAGCCTATACTTTTTTTTTATCGAAAATTCAAGAAATGTTATAAAAGGCTCAAAGTAAGAAAGAAGTTCTTGAATATTCATTATCAGTAAAAATATATAATTATAAATGTGATTAAAATTCCACTTTACTTAGAATATTTCTATCAGAATCTCAACCTTTCCACTGGATTGTTTTGATATCCATATTTTTGATAAAAAATTAATTAAATAAATTAAAAATACTGTATAAAATAAATTAAAAATGCTGTAAGAAGGTAAAAATTTAAAAAATTATTCTTAGAATACGAAAATTGATATGAACTAGAATATTTATATTCTAATAGCATTTTAAAGACGCATATTTTATGCAGATTAGAATATTCATTCTTAGAAATCCAGAATATTAATAGAAAATATTTCTTGACGATGAAATTTTATATGTCAGTTTAGAATATAGTTGTAAACGTTAAGGAAGCTGAAGGTGCGGTTCAGAAGTTGGAGTGCTAGAGGTTGGAATGCGACTTTAGCATGCTAGGGTAATTGTGTTCGATTCTTGACAAAAAATATCATAAAAATAAGAGAGAATAACAAATGTAAAAAACTTCTTAAAGACATATTTATCAGAGCATCAAAACGAAAAAAAAAATCCTTTATGAAAAATCTGGTGGTTAAAACAAAAATAGTAAATCCTTAAGGAGCAAAAAACCGTTGGAAAAGGCTATGGTGCCATAATGAATACCATAAGAGATATGAAGTTCCAAACATTCATTCCATCAAAATTTATATATAGTATAAATGTGATTACGATTGCACTTTACTTATGGTTTTTGTATTTGCTCCCTAAACGTTTACGTTTCTTGCTTTTACATCCAAATTTTCGATGAATAATTGTTTTTAATTTTAAGTGCACTGATAAAAGTGCCTTTTTATTTTTAAAAATGTTTTATATTGATTCTAAAATATCTTCCCCGCCAATGTAATGTTTTCTATTCATAAGGAAAACGAAATAGCGAATAGGTTTTTTGGATATAAAAGAATATGTATAAAACTTTCGGGCCAGTCATGCTTTAGGCTTTTTAAACCCTTTGTTGGGTGGGAATGAAGATGTAATACATGTTAATCTTAATAAAGGGCAATCAAAGGAAAATTCCTTATCGCGGAGGAAAAAAGAAGAAAGATGTTGAAAACAATGCAGTGTTAAAAAAAAAAGGGATTACATAAAAACTTTACCTTGAAAGGAATCGAAGCCTGATTGAAACTTCGGCAGTTGAAGGACAATAATGACAGAAACATTTATAGCATAGCGAAATTCTTTTAGCTATAATAAGACAAGAGCTCTCATGCATAATTGTTTATATCTGCAAATGTATTTTGAAGATATAAGTTACTATAATTATATAATCAGAAGCGCCAATGTTTCATTCTTTGTCCTAGTTTGGAAAAAAGAAAACACTCTGAATTTATTTCAGTTTTGAGTATAATGTTGAGTACCGTTCCGTTTTCAACTTATAAATAAATAATTTATATTTAAAAATTACAACTTAATTCCTTATTAGGTTTATTAGTCTTAATTCCTAGAAATGTGCTTTTGAAGACGGCTGTTCACCATATACTTTTTATGTGTACAGAATAAGCTACTCTAATTGAGATATTTGCATTCTTTGATCAGGAAAAAAGTTCCGTTATACGTGGAACTAATGTACATACTAGAGCATAATACAATACAATTACATTAACGTAGAGCTATTTTGGGACAATCCTCGTAATTTTCAGCCGTGGGCTTATGAAGAGGACGATGTCTGAGCTAGCACACCCATCTCCAAACTTCCAAATCCCACGTTTGGACCGACGGATTTAGCACGCACTGGACCCACTTACAATGACGGTTATTTGGTGGATTCGGGTCTCGAGTCTGAGACCCTCCGCTTTCGGGAATTTACCACCGGGGCACCGTGGCCTCACCCGCATCTACTAGAAGTTACTACAGGAGTAATACCTTGTCAAGTTAGAAACCCAACAAGATAAAAAAATATTGAATTATTTACGAATTAATAACGAAATTATTTACATTTAATGTTGTTTAAAATTTTAAAGGTTCTTTTAACAGTAGGAAGATCTTTAGAAAGTAATCGATGCAATCAACCTAAATATATCAATTTGAAGAAAAAAAGTAAAATGACAAATAATAAAATATATTGTTTATCCGTTACTACTTCCAATGCTCAATCTTTTTTTAAATTGGTTTTGAAGAAAAAAATTGCGTTTCATTTTTTTTTTCTGGGGTAAAAAACTTTACCATGTCCTGTACCCTCTTCTCCTCCAGTATGAAGCGTTATGGGATGAAGTTCAGAAATTCAGGTTACTTCATTCTATTGACATTAAAATTCATTGCATTATTTAATATTATTTTGCCTTTATGAATTTAATTAGAGTTAATTAATCAACGTCTTAACTTCCACTTTAAATATTCCTATCTTACAAACCGATCAACATTTGAATAACTATCTAAAATTTGTTGAATAACTGTTTTGCAGGATACATCGAATTTTTAGAAATACAATCTCTGTTTCTTTTCTTCTTTTTCAGTTATATTTACAAAAATTTGGATACCTCGAAGATAGTGGATACAGGGTCGGCGCTCTGGTAGCACCGGATACCATTAATAGTGCAATAAAAGATTTCCAAAGGTTCGCTGGTCTTAACCAAACAGGTGAGTTTAATCTTTTTTTATATATCATGGAAATTGACAGCATAATATTTAATTATTATTATTGCATAATCAAAATTACTCTCAAAAAACCCACCACATTCAAATAGTGTATAAGTTTTCATCTCCATTGATAGCCTTCACGTTCTTTATTCACTTTCAAACATATCCTACTCAGTATTTGAAATGTCCCTCATGATGTTTAACCCTAGATGGGAATCATAATTTCTGTGATTCTTCGGCTGACAATTTATAGTCCGTTTGATTCTTGCTCGAATAATAGCTAATTTTGAAATTGTTGACGTATTTTATGAATGCAGAGACTTTAAAAAATTATTGAAGTAGTAGATATAAATTTATAGTTTTAAATAATATTAATAAATAATCCGTCATTTACGACTAAAACATGAATGGAACTTTCGCGTATAAGTTGTCAAACATTACAATCCTTTAGGACCATCATTATTATTTTAATAAAAAATTCATTTGTCACTTGGAATATTAAATTGTTTCCTGAGGATCAATTTGGCTCATATTTGTAGTCAATATGAGTATTAAGGTTTTAAAAACCCTCCAAAAATACGATCAGCTGAGTTAGCCTGATCTTCAACAAGGTTTGAAAATAACATAAATAAATGTTGGGCGTTTCTTTGTGTGTGTGTGTTTTCCTTCTTGTGACGAATTCTCAGCTGGAAATGGGAATGCAGTTCAAATGATAATTCCATTCCATAAAATGACCTCAATTTCATTAAAGAGTTTTAAATGTACTACCTCTCTGGGTAATACAAGCGTATTCAGCGCTCATACAGTTGCTTCTTCGTTTATCAAGATGCACATTCATAACTCATCCACACACCCTTCCCGAAACCTGTACGATTCTTTTATCAGAAAAAATGCTGTTATATTTTCACAAGCAGTAAATTATAGTAAAGAAAAAACTGTCACCATGCCAACGCCAATGCAACAAATGTTGAATCGATGTTATCAACTAGCAGAAAATATCTATAAGAACAATTCTCTTTTCAAAGGTTATTTGAAAACTGAGCAATTTGACAATATTAAATGCTTACACTTATTCGTCCCCAGAAATTGAAATAAATAATTGATAAAGCAAATAGATGATTGTTGTATTGTTGCAACCATCATAATTAAATGAATTCATTGATAATTGTTTTAAACAGTATGGGTAAACTTAGTTGCATGTTACAAAGTAAGATGCACAATTTTTGATTTTAACAACGCCGGCCTAACATGGTCAACGGAGTTGCATTCTAGTTTCAATCGACAAACATATGCAGATCAACGTGATAATTTATCGTGATAAATGGTATCAAGGACGGTCATCGGCCGTGAAGTGAAATTCCCTTGACGTACAAAGACTTGCGGCTGGAAAATAAACCCTCTTTCAGGTTTTCGCGTGAGCGTATCAGATGTTTACGATTTCACATCATAACGACTACGAGGAAGTAGAAATTTCCGAGAACATTTCCGAAAAATAAGCAGTAATTTAGAAAAACTCATTAAAAAAAGTACTACATGGAGTTTTGATTGTTACAATGGATGCGGCAAAATATTTGGCTCCAGAGTTTAATTATAATATGAAACATGCAAAAGATAGTTGGAATGCGTAAGTGGGAAACAGTCTTTGCGGTTTGAAACCGCCTTCGTTTTATTTGAGGTTTGCGCTGAATTTTTTATGAGGTAATCTTTAGCTGCAATAGCGGATATTTGAATTGTCCCCGACTATTTACTTTAGTTTACTCAGTTTACTTTATTTCATAACGAAGTAAATGTTTCATAATTTTTAGTATCAAAATTTAGTGCATAGAAATTTTAATAAAGGAATCTTTAAGTGAAAAGTTGTTTTATAATTTTTCTAATTAACGGAATTATGGAAAGAGAAAAAGAATTATAAAAATAATTAAAATATTTAAAAGATAAGTAATGTTATCTTATGTTAGTATTAAGTAATACCATTTTGAAATTCCATGTATGTCGATTATAAAATAAAGACTTTTTTTTTTTTGTCTTTATCAAATCTTTTCACTGAGAAAAGCCTGAGGCGGAACATCTGCTTTTAATGCTGGCCAAATTTTAACAACTATTAGTCAATTTAGTTTTTTCTGCCGAGAATCTCAAAATTAGAAAGATTTTTTAAACAATTCATTCAAATGATAATCGATGTTGTATAGTCACAGTGCAGTGTATCCCCCTCCATACCAAGCATGAAAAGGGACAAGTTTGAAAGAAAAATCTTACAGAAAAGCATTGATTCTACCATCAGGTAGACGCAAATATGAACATTTCCTAGTTCCCTTGTCGTGATAATGTCAGTACAAGAGGTATTGCAGTGCTAGAAAATAAATATTGCACAATATATATTAAGAAAACTGCAATTTTTAAAATTGTACGTTTTTGAGGGATTTAAAAAATATATTTTTTAGCATTTATTGAGCAGCTGTTTTCAAATTAACTTTATTATTGAATTAATGAATCGATTAAGGAAGTGCCCGTGTTCTGGAGATTGTATCTTTGGTCGAGATTATTAGGCTTGAAGTAAAAAACATGGGCATTGAGGAGCTTTTAGAAATATATAGCAGGAAATACTGAAGAGTTTATGATGCTGTATTCTGTTTTACAGCAAAAAGTCGAGGATGGGATTTGTTCAGGAGTGAGAGAAATAGCAGCCTCAGCAAAGCAACAACTTTCCAGTGAAATAAGAAAGATGCTGAAAGTATGAGATTTTATTGCATCGTATAGTCAGAAGCATCACCTTAAGCGGGCAGTAGCTATGGGCTATAAATTAATAATGTTGTGTCACATTTTTATCAAATATTCAAACCTAACCAAAGACAAATGTCTTTAGACAAGTTTCTTATAAAAAAATAAACGCATTATTTTATATTTTTAAAGAAGGTTTCGTAATGGATTGCATTGTCCTATTTTACATGGATTCCTATGGGAAAAAATTGTTTTACTTAACGAGTATTTTGCATTAAGCATAAGATTCGGAAACGAATTACTCTTGTTTAGTGAGGTTCCACTCTATTGCACAATACACTAAGAAAATCATGTTTTTCTAAATTTTAAATTTTTAAGAGGTATTTATTTTGCTTTTGAGATTTATTATCCAGTTATTTTCATATACACTTTTTAATGAGTTTCTTAATTTAAGAATTTAATTTATTAATCTTGGAAAATTTTGATTGGGAATTTTACTTTTTTGTGATTTGACTGAATCGGAATTTTATCATTTCATTAAAATTTCCAACTGCTATTTCATTATTAACAAAACACCTTAAGTAAAATTTTGCCATAATTGAAATATCAAACTCTTGCCAACTTTCATGAATTTCAAACTGAAATTGAAATCCATTTTCATATTTCCAGGTATAGTAATTGTTTGCGTAGTATGAAACTAAGAGGTTTGAAAACCATCTGAATTATTACCATGTCTTTGGTAACATTTTATTGAGTAACCTTTTAATTTGCATATGCAAATATATCATCCGCTCTTTTCTTACCATTAATACCGAGACTAAACATTTTAATTATATTTTGTTTTGTCTATGGCATTATTTTTGTGTTCGTATGCCTAGGACTGTGAACATTCGATTCTGGTCATAGTAATTTCAATTTGCCTACATATTATGGTACTAATTAAACAGGACTGGTGACTTTTGTGATTTTCTGCAATCATACTATTCTTAAGGACGCACAATGCTTTAAATGTCATCATATATGGAAAATTGATAAAAGAAGTGGCCAATTTCGTTAATTTGAGGTTCTAGATACAAAATCATTTTGAGGTTTCTCCTAGGAAAATTCTATTGATAATAAAAACGTAACGTGAAAAAACTTATTTGTGATTTTAATTTTACGTCTACGATTACGTTATTAGTCTTTAGTAAAATTACGTTATTAGTCTTTCGTAAAATGACGTTATTAGTCTTTCACGGAAACATACATTATGTATGTTTGAATGTTCTTGTTACCGTGATAGACCGAAATTTGGCAAATGGCAGCATTCTTCGGCGAATATCAGGATTCACATAGTCCCCTTCGACATTCGATTTTTTTTTTCATATTTTATAAGCTAAATTAGATCTAGAATTCTTTCTCTTTATACCTTTCCCAGCCTTAGAATTAAATGGATAAATCATAGGAACTTTATTGCAAGCAGTAATAAATACATCTAGTAAAAAGTCTTACAAGTCTTAGACATCGTGAATGATAAAGTGGGATGCAGCGTCAAAAATAAATACTTTGAATGCTCAAAGTAAATTTTTCAAAGACTTGCTGTTCGAAACTATAAACGCTTTGTATGTTACTATTCTTGCTGCTGTGTTGTCACGTTATTGCACATTTGTATTCCATTTAAACCTGTAATGTACATTTATCTGTTGCATCAGTTTCTTTTACTCAATTCACTGAAAAAGAGTTGTAGAGATCGTCTTTCGCGACAGCACTCTATATTATTGTAAAATTTATTTCTTTATACATGCCGGGCCTACTCTTTCAGTTCGTCCTATGACTTTAGAAACATTCTCCAGATTATTTCAATGAAAAAAAAGTAAGATCTGATAACAAAAATGCTTTGGTATCATTGTATATTAATTGATTTTAGCAACAAATTGACACGCTATATTTAAAAAATTGATACACTAAAAAGGGATCTTGGTACTAAAATTGCAGCTGGGGTTTCCAAAATTGGCAATTGATACGCACATTTTCACAGCTATATTTCATAAGCAATTGTACAGTTTAGCAGGAAAAATTACTATAATTGCGTGCCTCATTTCATTTTATTATTTTTTTACATACTTTTTGCATTACGACACGAAACTGATCATTTACCATTTGTTGAAATCTTCATTCACGTTTTCGAGGTATTATCTGGAATTTTTAAAAGCAGGATGCCACGATTGCAGCATGCGTGCGTTTTGAAATCGTTGAATGTGCTTGGAAGTCTTTTCTGCGTTTTACAATTGCGTATTATTAATGAAATTTCATTTATCCGTTTCTGCCGTTAAAGTAGGATGTTAAGAATGTTTCTTTAAATCATGAAATATTTTTAAGCCAATAGGCATGAAATTTGATGTACAACTAATACAGAATTGTGCTCGAATCAGAACAACTTTGATTTCATTTGTACTTGGAAAGAATCAGTTAAAGATTATCATTCGACAGAATAAGTGTCCCAAGTTGTGCAATATTCCCTATAAATATCTGAAGTGTGATCATTTTGATAAGTTTCATGAAAGAAAAAATTCTTAAATGAATCGCTTTTCCTGTCAACTGTAAGATCCTATAAGTTGCAGTAAATCTGAACTTCCACTTAAATGAATTATGTTAATACCTGTAGGAAGTTCAAGCATTTTGTCATTGACATTCTGTCTAAAAGACTGAACTGAAACACAAAGCCAACATACATGCCAACAGAATTGAGCTCGAAACTCTATTAAGAATTGTGCGCAATCAGTGCACTTAATGCACACGATCGCTCTGCATTTACGATTTGTTGCATCATTAAATTATTATTCTTGAAACTGCATTGTTACGTTATTGCAAATTTGTCTTTATCTAAACAGCCTTTATAAATTATCAAACATGTCTTCTTGTCAGTTTTATCAACAAACAGATATATGAAGGCTAGCCAAACAAAACAAATATCAAATAAACTAAATAAACTCTTTTGCATTAGTTGTTTATTATTTAAATAAGGTAGTACGTATCCGTAGTCAAAAGCTGAGAACATCTTGTAGAAGATAAAAACAGATTCATCATCCACGAAATAAAGATAGCATAAGAGAAAATGTTCACGAGCGCAAGGTATAAGTGACGACGCGCATGGTGAGATTTGTATTTTCTAATAATGCATCCCTAATTACAGAAATGGAATATATTTTCTGTAAAGTGAAATCGAAAAGGGTTATATTTGATATAATTTAAAGAAATATGGTACTGAATTTTTATCCCATTTCTCGAAAGACCAAATAATTTATTTCAATTGAAATATCACTTTATCTTAGTATCGATTTATAGATTCTTGAAGGGCAGGAGGAAAGCTTGAAAAAATCCCTTATTTAATATTAAATTTAAAAATTCACTTATTAAAATCTTATAATTTAAAAATAATTTAAATTTATTTAAAAAAACTTTTCTTTATTCCTTCTAAAAATTTCACTTATCTGTACTTTTTTTTAATCTGATTTTCTCTCTAATTTTTTGTTTAGTTTTTAAAATTTTTTTAATGTTAAAAATCTTTTGAAAAGAAATTCGTAAACATTTATACACAAGTCTTAAGTTATTTAAGCATTTCATTTAAATGTTTTGCTTAAACAAGTTTTATATAAGATATTCCAGTAATTCTTGGAAATATTGTCTTTTCAACACGCGGATATTCGCATGCGCGGCACGATTCAAGAGACCTTGACCTGAACATCAACCGATTCGGTGGATAGCATGAAGAAATGATATAAAAGGATCATTAGGAAGCTCACTTTAACAACAACAAAAAAGTATATTAGCGTTTTACGAATTGTCGCATTTCGTGCTTGCCTAACAATTGCTTAATGTCCATTTTTACATAGTATGCTGTAGTAAGACAAATAAAGGAAGTCCGTACTTGTCAAGTACTGTCAAATTGCTTTTCGGGGTTTAAAAGTAATTTCTAATTCTACTAAAAGAGATTTATTCTTTTAATCTTTCCGGGGGTTTTAATAACAATTTTTCAAAATTGTTTATTGTACCAAGATAATTTTAGATCGGTTTAGTTAAATTAACATTTGGTTTTGAAACAATATTAGGGCTATTTTGGAACGGATCTCGTTATTTGGATCTATGATCAGAGAGTGAGCTCGATTCTTGGCCGATGCCATTCCAAACTTCTGCGCCACACCTGCAGGAGGATGTTGACCTTAGGCATCAAGGCAACTACCAACACAGCGATTCTTTGGAGGCATCTTTTTGCATCTAGAAATGGGAACCTTTAAGCCACTTAGACCCAAGTTTACATAAGAAACAATCTTACTTTATATGCATCCAAAGTAATTGCGAAGACTATGAGAGGGAAAATGACCGAAATTTGAATCAATCTCTGTTACATGAGGTTTATCATGAAAAGATAATTTGAAATATTAGTGATAGCTCATGAGATAGGTCTGCTTTCTTAGAATTAAAATCCCTCGGTAACATAATAAGCTTTAACAGGTGGTAGTTTTATGCGTTCAGAATTCACATACATAAAGGGTTTCGGCTGATTAAAGACAAACACCCATGCTTTTCCATACGCGAAACTAAGGCTGCCGTTGAAGCAACTAGATCAGGAAAAAAAAACTTAATTTTGTACTTAAAGCTAAAAATAGTTTAGAAGTGGGATTTCGTTTATTAAAATCAGTGCTTATGAAAAAAAATTTCAATATTTGCAGGAGATCATTTTTTTTCTTGCCATTTTTTAATGTCGTGGGACAATTACACTTGTAAACAATGGATGAATTATAATGAAAGTGTGGTGTAATGAATTGTAAGTAAAAGTAATTTAATTCGAACTCCGTGTGTAGTCAGTCCAAAGTCATTTTTTCCCCATTTCTAATGTCCGGTGAATAAAATCTTCTCTTTCTCTCTCTCTCTCTTTTCCTTCTTTTTTCTCTCCTTTAACCTATGTTAAGTACTTAAAAGTACATGCAACAAGTATTTTACTAAGATAATGCATAAAGCTGTAAACTTCCTTTTAGTGTCGGTATTTAATAAACTCAGAGTTTACGTCAAAGGACTTTTAATACAAAAATCTCTATCTGTGTTCTTGCGTATTTCCATAATCATCGAAACTGTTCCCCAATAAAAAATTAACCATGATCATTTATGATTTTTTCTATCTATGTTTCATTTGGGCTTTTTCTTAGCATATTAGAATTTTGTACGAAAAATAAAATTCTTAATAGTTAATTAATATTCATTTATTTTTACCACCATATAATATGACTAATAGGTAGACCAAGACAAGTTGACGAACTGAAAAAGATTTTTAAAAAAAGACTTAGTTTATGTTGTTGTTACTCAATTTTCGCAGTCTTACGGAAATAGCAAGCTCTCCATACTTCTGCACATTAAAAATTCCCACAGTGAATCCACTACTACCATTTATATTCTGATGATACTGACATAATGTAACTTTCAAGATTTGTGACTTGAGATCTTGCTGACTAGCAGGGAATATATTTGGTTATTCGTTTTTATACATGAATATCTTAGATTATACACTTTTTTATAATTACTATTTATTGATATTTTATTCTAGTTAATTCTAACAAAGAAAGTCCTTTAAAGTTTCCGGTCGAGGGCAAGGTAACCAGGATAAGTTGATGACTTCGTCATCTTGCCGCAAGTGCTTATTGTTTTCGTTTTGGCATTTATATGCCTTTTTTACTTATTTTGTGCGATTTTCATGATCAACATGATCCACACATTGTTTCAACCCATACTGTAAATCGCATAGACCTTACAAGTAATATTTTAGCAATTTCCCCTTTGCAAGATGTGCTAGTTCCAACAAAAACGCACAAGACACAGCAGGCACAGTTAAATAAAATAAAAATTTAGAGGTTCGGAATATATGAAAAAAAGAGATGTTGCAAAGAAACTGAAATTTATTTCCTGAAACTCATGACATGAGCTGAAATTTCCTAAGAAAGTATAGTGCGTTTCCTGCATGTTGGAGATCTATTCTGAAACTCTGTCAGGAAACTAGGACAGAATATTGTAAAATCTACCTATGGTAGCACAAGGAATACTCGAACTTAAGAGAGAAAGTTTTTCATAATAAAATAAATTCAGATTTTGAGTTGTATTAACTTACTATGAGCTTGAATTTTAAACACAGTAACCCTCTCACTACATATTATTCCAGAAAATGTACTTAATAATATTTAATTAGTTAGCGCACTGTATTGCATCTTCATAAATATGTTCAACTTTTCCTTCTTTTTCCATAAATATGTTCAGCTTGCATCATCATCTTTTAAGATCAAATTCCTTCTGCTCCAGTATCAGGGAAAGATGACTATTTTGTAGCAAAATAACAAAATAATATTGATTATATTAAAATAAAAATTTATTCAAACTAGGTACAAAACCAGAAAATAATTTATCTTAAAATCTAAATTTATTAAAAAGGTCAACTTTTAACATAGTCATTTTGCTCCATTCTGCAATATCCTTATATTTCTTAAGGTAGAGTAGATTAGCAATAAAACATTTTTTACAAAATCGGAAGGTGATCCAATTCCTCCAAAAATTCTTTCTATGAGGTTTGGGGCAAGCTAAATCTCCTTTTTCATTTGATGAGGAAGTTTAAAGAAAGATTGTTGTTTTACATGTTGTGCACTTCTTATGACAAAGACTCATGATAGTAAGGCCCATCCGTAATAGTCCTTGGTTCTCAAACGAAAGATTAATTTAACATAACTTGTTTTCTTCAAGATGAACTAGCATTGATCAACTGTTATCTTTTGCTGCATTGAAACATATTATCAATAGAATTTTACGACAATTACGATTAGTTTTTCTGAGAAGTTTATTTCTGCTCAATACATTCAAATTAAGAACATTTATAAATTATTTATTTTAAAAGCTTCTTTTGCTTTGTTTATTTGTCTATTATTTACTCAGCAATAATTAGATTTGATGATACTAATAAGAAGCGAAGATTACAATTATGCAAATGTAAAGAGAGGGTTTCAACAGTTCTCTGATTAAATTCTTTTAAAATTTTAATTTTGAATGCTTGCATTTCCTTGGTTATATAATAAGATATTCTGATTTTTTTAATATTCTTCTCTATACGAACATAAGTGGGGGTTTTGTTTCCATGGAAGTTACTACGATATAAATCAAAATTTATTGATGGAAATATTATTATCAAAATCCAAGGAAAAAGTTCTGCTTTGGACTTCATGGTTAATCATGTCGCATATTTTTTTTTTGAAGAAGTTTATTTATTAATTTATTTATTTATCATTTACCCGTAAATCTTAGGAAACTTGCATTTCTTAGATTTTCTAAAATTAATTACAATAAACAATTGCCAAATCAAATTACTTAAAACATTTCGTTCAATTTAGTGTCACTCAAAGTTTTTGATGTCTGCCAATGAACTTTAGAATGAAAACTATATGATTTATCAAAGACGCATTTATCAATCAAAATATTTCGCTTTATTTATCTATTTATTTTCTTTTTCTATTATGACGCGTAATCAGGAGAGCGAAACATTTTATTGCGCAAACTGGAATATAAATATTTATTCTTTAGAAGAAAGCGATTTAAAAGAGAGAAAGAATTACTGCTCTAAATGATATTTTACTTACTTGCTTGTGTTTTTTTCTCCTTTGTTTAACAGGTTACGTCTACTTAATTTCAAAGCATTATAAAATTTTTCATTCTTTTTTATTACCAACCTTTTTATGATTAATTTTAAACCTCTCCCTCTATTTTATGCTAAACCAAAAGTTAATGAAAAACAAAAACAATTCGTGCACTTAGAATAAAAGTTTGTCATCATTTGTCATTAAGAGTAAGTCGCGTTCAAAAAACAAGTCTAGCTTATTACGTAACATCAATTTTGTTGCTATTTTCTACACCGTAAATCTAAATGCTTGCCTTCGTCTTGCGCAAGGCTTTGTTTGTCATGTCTCATTTACAATTCAACCGTCCATGCGTTTGATTTTAAATTATATTATCTCAATGTACAAACGTTTGTCAGATAGATAAAAAAAATCATTAATTCTCTTTTTCAGCAATTAGATAATACCGAAACGCAATTATCTTTAGGTATCGTTTATACAAAAGTCATTTCAAAGCTACATGTTACCTCTTTTGTGAAGATATAGAAAAATGATGCCACGTTAATCCGTTTTCTACAAAAAGCATATCCTTTCCTCTTTTAGTCAATTTTAAATTCCGTGTTTATCAAATGTTGACTTTGTTAAACAAGTAATTCGAGTTCGAGTTATTAAGGTTACAAGGAATAAAATAGAGGAAGATCAATGATCCAAAAAATTAGATTCAAGGTTTCAAAGCCATATTTGAATTGAATTTTTAAAAGGACTGAAATGAACTTAGAAAACTTGATTGGATCATTATTGAAATTGCGTAGATACGAGAAACAAGCAAGTCATATTTTCTTTCACTCAATTTGCAAATTTACAAATAAAATGAATATGATATTCTTAAAAATGAAAAAAAAAAAAATGAAATGCGGTTGGAAAGAACAGGTAACGAATGAAAAGAAGTTTTTTATATGTGTTTAGGTAAGAATGTGCTTTTTAGATTATAGGTATATTTGGGATAGAAAGGGAATGAGAATCAGGAAACAAAATTTCAAAGTGCTCAAAATATTGAAATTTTTTTCTCGTATGAGATTAATACATGCGTTCCTTCGCTGCATTAGCATTTTTTATCAAAATGTTCAAAATAAGTATTTTATTTAAGAAATTTCACTGAACTTTAATTACCATCTCAGGAGATATTGAAAATTAGTGTTTATTACTTAATTATCGCTGCTGCCTCTGAATTTTATCTGCTGCGCCATATTCATGATGTTGATTATAAATTCTAAACAAATATAAATTTTAAAATATGATCGTTATCCTCTTACAACATTAAATGTTCAGTCGAGGTAAGATTATTTATTCAAAAATAAACAATTCGTACTTATTTGTATGCAACATGCTTTTTACTGGAGAATCTGCTTGTAAAACTAGAATCATAAAATTAATTAAAAAACATTCTTCATAATAGTTTTTCTTTATTTAATTATTTTATGTTTCTGTGATTAAGTATGTTTGACTCGTAGAAAAATGGCCCAGAAAAAAAAAGGATCGTCAATGTTTGGGGGGGGGGGGGGGGGAAGAGAGAGGATTTGTGTTGGGAAAAACATGTATGTAACTTGAAATCAAAAGTATAATAAGTTGATGAGTAGTTGAATGCTCTAAAATAATGAGACAATTTATACTTTCTCTTCTAGATTAAATTCAATTAATCAGAAACAATTTAAAATGTAGTCAGTGAATCCTAAATGGCACTAAAAGCTCTGAACGATCGAATTGCAGGTGAATGACGTATTTTTCTTTGCGTCTTAGGGTGTAGATTCTTTTTCCAAGAATTTAAACAACCTTTATTTTCAATATAGAGACGTTATACAGAATATTGATACTCAATACTTAAAACTAATTGTTGTTTGAGCTTTGGGTTACCTTTTACTATATTAGGGTTATTTTAAGACTTTTTAGTCGAGTGTAGTGATATATTTCGTAGCTTTCATCGTACTGACAAGAATTACTACCGTTTGTAGTGAAATATTCATATACATCACTAAGTTGAATACAAAACACAGCGGGTTATTCTGACGAATTCCATTCATTTTTAAAAAATTAATTGAGCCTTATCATTTCAAAATTTATTTTAGAGCTCAATGAAGAGTTTTTATAGTTGAAAATTTATCAAAATTAAGTAAATAAAATCAACGATGAAAATACTTTGCGTTTCATTTAAAGATAATACATGAGATAAGAAATTAAAAGAATCTCGACTAAATACCACTTAACGTGATGAAACAACAAGAAATCCAAGAAATCTCAGTTATCATTTGTGTTGATGTGCGTTTCATTTTATCTTGGAAATATTTCAATTACTGATATGGTTTGACATTTATTTACATATAAGTAAGGAAATATCGATACAGTCAATTGATTTTAAGAAAATTACTCGAAAGTCGTTCTTCAGAAATCGTGGAACACTTATAAAAATGTACATCAACATTTTTAAGTTGATATACTAAAATATTATTCAACTGATAGTTTCATCTGCTGATTATTATATGACGTTAAAAAGGGCGTAATGTGAACTTGCGCATGCGTCTTAAAAATTACATTGAAGAAGCACTAAATCCTAAAGAATCTTAAATGCATATATTTGTGTTAAATCTACAGACTAGGATTTAAAACCAAGGAAAACGCATACATATAAGTATGAATGGTATAAATAAAATTTTTAATCGTTTATTTGGTTCTAGACCGAATTTTTTTTTTGTTGTTGCAATACAGCAAAGAAAGACAGTTTATTTCATTTCTATTAACCTCCTGCTTTTACTCAGCCCAAGAACTGATTTGGGACAGATATCTTCATTTTAAATTGTGGTCAGTTGATGAATTCGATTCCTGAGCCGGTAGCCCCTCTCCAGGCTCTTACATGTGTTTGACCCTTAACATCGGATTTAATAAGTACCAGACCCACATGCACGGAGAATCTAATGGAAACGAATTTCGAACGTTGAACCTTCTGGCAATAAAACCGAAAACTTATCACCAAACCATAGTGGTATTAGATCAAAATCGGTGTTTAATTGTCAGAATTTTATTTTGATTATGAAATGAAGTTTAGCATTTGAAAAATAGAGAAAAAAACAGACTTTCCCTTTAACTCAGCTGCCGATTCAAAACTTTTCCATTGTATGACACAGATACTTTCCAATATTTAACTTCCTTGTTCTTGATCTGGCATTGTTTGTACAATAATGTTTCATACTTAGCTCTCGAATATAGCTATGTACTTTTCACTCGTCATGGGTAACGTCATGAGAAGGGAATTCGTTATTTTCGAATCGATATATTTGTTCCATCTGTGGCCAGAAATATTTCAGTCACATAGCACTTTTATTTTAATAAAATATGTTGTAAAATAGAATAGTTGTTTGAAATAAAACTGCTCTAGTGGATAAACAATATTTCAGTTTGTTAAGTAATATAAGAAATTCTTTCAGGTTAGTACTAGATAAATCAAAAGGCAATAATGGCAGTGGAAAAAACAAAACACACACAAATATATAAAAAGTATTAGCTTTGGTTATTTAAATATATACATGTATACAGAATGAAAAATCCTAAATTACAGACAAATTACATAAGGAATATAATGTTCCGTCCAGAAAGGAAGATGTCTTATTAAATGAGTAAGTGACTCGTTTATGCATTAGGCAACTCCGTTGCAGGCTCCACGTTAAATAGAAATTCTGAAAACCGTTATACTCTTTGGATAAAAATCTTAGAATTTGTGCAATGTCAAAGCAGTTATGCTCCCGAATTAATAAGGAGCTAGATGTTCATGCATGCTCTAAGACCAAGAATATCAATTAGGTAGCAAAAGTTGTGTTCTAAAGGAATTGGCATTTACTCTGGCATTAAGGCAGATCTTCTTCCTCTTTAGATGTCTATTATCCTAGGACAGAAAATATTTTATATCGCATAGAGGTAAAATATTTTATATCATATATTTTCTGGTATGAGCTTGATTCGAATTTCTAAGATTAGAAAAGATTAAGAAATAAAGATAGCATTGTCTTGGGAAAAATAATTTGTTGAATTAGAGTAAAAAAATCAGATAACTTATTTTTTAATTCATCTCCTTTTGTAATTACCGTTTAATAAAAGTAAATTAGGTAATCTTTTATAAGGAAACATACTGAAACCAGCAAAATATTACTGCTAGCAATGGAATGTTGCAAGACTTTGTTAAAAGGGTAAAAAATGTTGATTTCTATTTCTCTTTACAACTAGATAGTTGGACAGTTGCATGCATATGATATAACTATAATATTATAAGAAAATGTTGCTCATGAAGGCTTTTTTAAAATACTACAATTATTATATAAAGTAAACTATGTTTATTGATAGAAGAAATCTTCAATAATAAGTATATATTATTTAAGAAGGAAAAAGCTTTTCAATTATGACTCGTAGATATAACATAAATTATCTAGAGTTTGAAAATGCTGAGATTACATATACTATGATCTTAATTGAGAATGCATAATTTAATTTTTTTTTCAATTAAATCCTCAGAGCAATTGAACAACGAGCTAAGAGCTATGGGATTAAATTTTTGAGCTTTAAGGAGACCACTGCGCATTACTTCAGCTGGTATTTATGTCTAGACTCCTCAACAAGAAGATTCAAACATACTAAAACAATAATAGATTCTGAAAGCATAGATCCTACGTGTCTCACACTTAAGTGGACTTTGAATCGAAATTATAAATCGATCTTGATATGGCAAAGTGACGTTATTAACATTTTCATAAGTTATCTAGACCCTGACAGACGGCTTGCATAAGAAATGTTTCTCTTAAGATTACTAAGTGAAAAATGCTTCATTCTGATTTCCTTTATTGCCTCTTTTTAACACAAAACTTCTGATATGAATGTATTTTATAGATGTTTATTAGATAATATTTGTCACGAAATTGTGTTATGATTTGTGCTAAAAATGATGAAGAGGAAAAGCCAACAATAGCACGAATACAACAACAATGAGATGAGTAACAATAAAACAAATTATAAATTTTATGAAAATAGAAAGTGAATAAAATGTATAATATTGGTAACATTTTTTCCTTCAAACTTTAGACCAAAACATTCAAACTCAGTAAAACGTATTCGGCTTTTTCATCGCACAGGACGAGGAAAAGTATTACATATGCAGTATATTCTGAAATGTTGAATTTTATTTTAAACATTGTCATTCCCTGTTAATCTGGAATTAAATAATCCAGCAAGAGGTAGAGCTCCCATCTTTTTTTCTTTTTGAAATAAATAGTTGAGAGATGATCTATAACATTGGTTTAAATCTTATGCCTGAAATTTAGGAAGACATTTGTCATCTATTTTTTGCAGAAAAATGAGAATGTTATATTTTGTCCTTCACTGTACTCAACTCTCTTACACTGTATGTTATAAACTCTCTACTTGAAATCATGTATATATTTGTGAAACTATATTACATGATTATTTTATTACTCATTAAGTTGGCGTTTTTTGTTTTGTTTTTTCAGTTAAATTTCGTTCAATGCTTAGAAAATGTGACTTTGCTATAACTAAAGACTTGTACAGCAAATTCCTCTGAAACTTTTTTGTGAGAGATAAATTATTCTTGAGTCTATATATCATTCTATGCTATATAATTTTCATCTAACCTTCTATTAATGAACAAAAGAAACCGTTAAATTTCCAATTATAGAATCTATCGAATTTTTATTTTGCAATGTATATGAAGAAATAAATAGATCTTCAAATTGCAAGAAAAAAATTTTGAAAATTTGTCACAGATTACTTATTAAAAAACTTACTTAATGTCAAACAAAAGTTGAAAAATGGCAGAACTATGGTAGGGAAAGAATTTTACTTTTGATATAGTAATTGCTTTTAAGTTAACTTCCTTCAAGTAATGGAATGTCATTTTATTTTTAATACAATGCATGTTTTTTCTATGGATCAAGCCGATGGAAATCTGGACCGAAGATGTTAACGATTTTGTGACGGGAGTTCATTTTCAATTATTCTGATATGTTGAGAAAGACATATTGGATTAATTTTTATTCTTCTTTAATCTTAAAATTATCCAGTCTGGGATAATGGATTGGTGATTTTCATGATAACGACATTTTGTCCTTAAATGAGCAGTCAAAGCTCAAATTAACTAACTGAAGAAAAGGAAATTTTCAAAACTTAAAGTTTTCATGTTAATTATTTGAAATGTGTTCTTTATGTGTTAAAGTGCCAAGATTAATTAGATACACAGGACTGACGAATACAGAATTTCAAAAATAATGATAGCTGTGTGTGAAGACTCTTCGCATTGAAGGACATACCTACAAAAATGTTATAACACATATCTAACTGAATGTATTTCTATTATGAAATCGCATATTTTATGTTATATCGTTGATTTGACTTTGATATCAGATACTTTTCTTGATTTTTTCCCTTTAATTCACTCAAAATAATAAAGCATATCTTAAAGCAAACATTTGTGTGTGTGTCTATGTATTTCATAAATTGCGTTATTCGCTTTTAAATATCTTTCACTAATTATTCTCGCCGGTTTTTGATGATTATTTATTTTAGATCACACTTACTCTAATCATATTTTGTTACCACCTTTCTGAAATGAAAATTTTTCATTTTTAGTTTAGTTCACTTAAAAAATTTGTTTTTGTTTATCTATACTTATATAAAGCTCAATGTGTGTGTGTGTGTGTGTGCGTTGGCGCTCTACAGAAAAGACCATTTGACCTACAGCTACCAAATTTGGTACGTGTATACCTTGTTGTATGTCTAATGTGTGTCTATGTATTACATAAATTGCGTTATTCGCTTTTAAATATCTTTCACTAATTATTCTCGCCGGTTTTTGATGATTATTTATTTTAGATCACACTTACTTTAATCATACTTTCTTACCACCTTTCTGAAATGAAAATTTTTCATTTTTAGTTTGGTTCACTTAAAAAATTTGTTTTTGTTTATCTACACTTATATAAAGCTCAATGTGTGTGTGTGTGTGTGTGTGTGTGCGTTGGCGCTCTACAGAAAAGACCATTTGATCTACAGCTACCAAATTTGGTACGTGTATACCTTGGAGGTCGGGAATGGGCACCTGGGGTCTCTTTTTATTGAAATTTTAATTAGAATTTTAATTATTAATTAAAAACTAACTTTCCTGCCAATCCCTTCATTTCCCCACCGCCAAATGAGTAAGACTTCAGCATTTTTTCACACGCTACTGAGGCTTAGGCTTAACATTTTTCGGCCGATTATTTCAAACGATTCTGTTTATTTTCTTGATGTTTGATGCATTTAAAATTGAACGTTGTTAATTACTCGATCTTTCAGATTCATTCTGAAGTACTTTTAAATTAAAATAAAACAGAATAAAGGAAATTAAAAATTTCTAATCTGCATAGCGTTACCCCAACTGGCGTAGAAAAATTCACGATTTGCGTTACCGTAACTGGCGTTGAAAATCCACGCATGCGCATTGTGTTCTGATTGTTTATACCTATTTTCAGCGGATTGTTTATATCTATTTTAGGTTAGTTGTATGCTTTTGTAATTAAATCGTATTTATGTTGGTTTAAGTTCATCGTTTTTTAAGTAATTTTTTTAACCTGTTTTCGACCTATAATTTTAAACGATTCTGTTTATTTTCTTAGTGTTTGATGCATTTAAAATTAAACATTGTTAATTAATAGACCTGCTCATGATGAATCTGAAAAAATTTTGTTCACAAATTCTTGAGATATTACATAAATTAAGAAATATATTCTTTAGTGCCCATAAGGTTTAAATGCTCAGTGACTCTGTTTTCAGTAATCATATTACGAAAAAAAAAATACTTTGTTTCAGTAAAAAATATTATTAGATTAATTGCAGATTAATCCTTTCCTCTTTAATTTAAAGCATAAATTCTACGGGAGCTAACAGAAAATTAGAGAGATACAGATTACGTTATGACTGAAGGCCTTTATAATATTATGAGTGAATTGAAATGTGAAGTTTTAAAATATTTTAATGAAGAAGCTATTAAAGAAGGAATTACATAAAATATTTAATTATTAAAATTTGAACGAGCATTAAGATTGGCTAACCGGCTGGTCGCCAAAGGCGGCTAGTTACCAATAAAACGAGTAATATTTTCTGTTCCTTCCAGTTTATGAATTTTGGAGTTTGAATTTGGTCGATTATATTTATATATATATTACTTAAAATTAAGAAAGTAACATTATTTGTAATTTTCGAAAGAGTACAAATTCTTAAGGGCTTGTTTTTATGCGAGAACAGACAAAAGTAGAAACAAGTAGCATAAAATAATACTTCTGTTACATTTCCTTAAAAGAAAAAAAAATCTTAAAAGCACAGCAGTTACTCCAAAAAACAATATAACACCAACCTAAAACGAAAAAAAAAAAAAAAAAAAAAAAAAAAAAATTACAAAAAAAAAAAAAAAAAAAAAAAAAAAATGTTGCAACATTCAGTATCATCACTTGTGCAGTTACTGCATAAATCACTCCCTACAATATGCGTTGGTGGAAATTGAAAGGCGAAAAAAAAAAATATCCAACAATAAATAAATGTGTACAAGACAATGATAAAAAAAAACTGTCCACAGAGAAATAATTTTAGCAACATTTTGTGGTTTATCTTAATCATGGAAATCCAGAGAAAGCGTCCTTCATCACGCAAATGTGACGTCTTTAATAGGTGTGTTCTATCACGAAGGTCAAAAGACAAGTCAGTGAAATGGAAAGTACTTAATTATTTGGCTCAACCACCCTGGCTTCCTACCTCTTGGTCACAACTCAGGATACATAGCTGTTATCGAAGACAAACTGTTGCTTCTTTTTCCCCGAAAAATTTATTTCCAAAAACCAGACTAAAGATGTTAATACAATGTATTTTTCTAATGGATATGAATAAAAATATTTTGTATTTATTAGATTAAGAATCTTTTTGAAGTTCGGGTTCACACCTCATCATCTAAAACCATGGTCAGAATACGAAGAAAATCCCTAGTGGGTTTTCATTACATACCAAAGGGAGGACAAATGGCCTCAGACCAGAGATGTAACACACTTCATCAGGCACAAATCTGTTTTGAAAATGGGTTGTTTTGATTCAGCCAGTACTCCATAGGAGATTTAAGATATTTATGAATTCCACGATCGAATTATATTATCTATGAAATACTCAATTTTAGTTAGTAAGTTTAAAATTATGATAATACAGTTTAAGTGCGACCTTCGGACAAATCAATTAATTGGCTATTGCTCTTATTTAACTATACATTTGAAGATCGTGAAAGGTACAAGTACATTGCAAAATTTTATAAAAACAACGCTTCCAGTATACTTATATTCTATCATCCATGTTTATGTTTCATAGAAACCAACCTTGGGTAAGAGACTGATTTGTTACTAAAACTCCATAGAAACAAAGAATCGCTTTGAATTTTTGTTGCCATTCTATGTATTTCTAAAATTAGATCAATATCCTAGAAGAAGGGAGATTTTTTTTTTGGTTCAGTGACATCCATTGATGAAAGGAAATGAAATATTGAACTCAGAATATTAGCCCAAATGTTTTAGAAAGTAAGAATTGTTGCATCCAATGAAATTACCGAATATGAGACAGCAACAATTCTTTTTTGTACTAATTGGAAGATTCAAAGGAATTTCACTACCACATTTTAATGATGAGTCATGCGATTTTTATTTCAATGTAAGAAATAAGTATTTTTAAGTGGGTTGTCATTCAATATTCATTGAAGAAATATTTTTGACAAGACGGTGTAGTAATTTGTTAAATACGGTGTTAAAATAATTCCATAACAGAATTTCAATTCAATAACCATGGACATTAGATAAATAGCTTTGATAAATGAATAAATGCGATATGAAAACGCTTCTATTGATAGCTGTAGTCGTGACTAAATAGCCAAATTGACTCTAGTTAAAAATTGTAACTACATTTGTTTTCATATGTGCGCTTTAAAGTTGCAATCAGAACTGTAAATACTTATTTATACGTTTCTTGGAAAAAAAATTTGTGAGTGATTAATCAAATCGACAGGGAAATAAGCAATAACTTTTGATAAAAAGCAAATGAATACTGAAGTTTTTAATAAAATACTCTACTTGATATTATTTATGTAATTTAAATTTAACTGCAGTGCTTATGAGTCAGACAAAGGTATTATTTTTTATAGTTTATACGATTAATTTATAGATAACAATATCCAGCATATGTCTTTTAAGCAAATTTGTATTTTCCAAAGTTTTTTTTTCAAAAGAATGATTCAGTTTTCTGTTTTGTTACCATTTTCAAACCATAATTCAAAGTGATATTTTTGAATTTCAGCTTAAACAGTATATATTTCTTATAGAAATGAGGGCTAAATTAAATTAATATAACTTTCTTCATGTTTTTTTTTCTTTTTAGGCGTATTAGACAATGACACAATAACCATGATGAACACACCAAGATGTGGAGTCAAAGACAAAATAGGGCATGCTGCTTTTGCCAGGAGAAAACGGTATGCTTTACAAGGTAAGTATGCAACTTTTAAATGAATGAAGTGAATTTATTGAAAACTTTATTGTATTGCTTTTCTATGCGATATAATAAAAGCATTTCAAAACTATGGTACTAATATCTACTTAATTGTTAGATATTAAGGCAATAAATAACTTTAGAAATTAGAAAAACATTCTAAATAGATAGAAACATTCAAGTTCTTTTCTTAAGAATAATCTTAACTAGTTCATGCACCAACAATAAATAACTATCTGTAACAAATAAGAATTCTAAAGCTGTTTCAGACATTATAGAAGCAATTCATATGAAAATCATCTTCTGACATAAAACATCATGTCAAACAAAAATTTACATTATTATTAAAGCTTTATGTCATTTTATGCTTATTGGTTCAGAGGAAGTTTTCTTTCGCTTGCAAAGAAATATTTTTCTGTGAAGTCCTTTTTCGTTATCACGGTATGTATCTATTTAAAAGCTCGCAGGATGCAGAGACACGTTACCTGTTTCCTGAGCCAACATCCTTTGTTGCCATGATGAGGCTAAAAATCGACACTTCTCTGAAATCTCACTATCAAAGCAAACCTCTATTTATTTAGGATATTTTTTTAACTTAATATTAAAGTACACACATATTCAGTAAAGCTTTTGATAACATTTGACTGAAATTTATCTCAGAAATAAAATTTATTATGTATATGAAGTAAACTAATATATAAAAATTTTGTCTAGTTAAATTAAAAGTCAATGTAAGGATTATTTTTGGACGGATCTGATAATTTCGAGCCACAGTCAGATGAGTTGATACCTTCTACGAACTTTCGCACTACACATTGGGAGGACGTTTCATTCACAATAGCAGATTTAATATGCACTAGGATCAAATATATGACTAAATTTTAGTGGAATTTGGTTTCGAACTTGGAGCCTTCTGGTCTGCTACCTAGACTATCACTGTATACTATTTTACATTAAATGCATTAAATAAAAATAAAAATAAAGTTTTCTTTAATTAATATAACACAAATAAATTAAGCTTCTTATGTTTAATAAATTTCAGTAAATCAGGCACTTAAAAAATATGGAAATCATAGAATACGTTATCCAATAAAACCAACAGAAACCATTGAAAGCACTTTCCTTTGTAATGCTCTACAGAAGTTGACTTTACTCAAACAAAAAAAATCCACATCTGATACTTCTTGTTGTGTACAGCCGACCACACCGACACCACTGAACGAGGCAGTATCGACAGACCATGTATGATACTGTTTGCAAAATAATACTAACGTAACTGTTCCCTTCTTTATATCATATTCTGATCTTCAGAAAGTCTGCAGGTCATATCTAATAGTTTTTGGTCCTCATGGAAGATAAATTCTAGATTGAACAGTACAATTTTCAGAGATAGCGGATTATAAATGTTTAACAATATATACTTTATTTTTATTTCAATGAACAATAATGGTCGAATATATAGATAATATATAGCTTATACACAGGTTCAAGTTTCAATGCGCACCACTTCTATTCTTAGTGATTGAACAGCATGTTTAAGCAAGAGCTTCAGATAATTTGGTTTGATGGAAGAAAAAGGATATTAAATTTGTACTTGAGATTATATACTTTTTAGTGCCCTTTATGCGCACTTAATGTAAATGTTATTCGTAAAACATAGCTGGCAGGAAAGAATGTGAAAAGTCTTGTTCCTTTATGATATTTATAACCAGAAAGCTTGTCTCTTTTAATATTACAGCCACCCAGCTTCCATATTTTAAGGTTATCCTTACTATTCTCATTCCTTTTATAAATTATTTCAAAATAGTTTCTAGGACAGCTCCACTGTATTCAAAGTCATCTAGAAAAACTAGAAAATCTATCATTTCGTGCTAAGAAATACTTAAAACAAATGAAAAATTATTTAGCATGTGTATATTCAAAAACATTAATATGACTAATATTGATAACTATTCACTCTGGCTACATCCAGTAATTATCTAGGGCTTTGTGGCGATTGGCACCTGGTGGCATTACTGACAGGACGTTGGGTCCTGGTAGCAAAGGTTGGCTAGGATAGGAGGGTCTCAGGTTCGAAACTCTATTCCCCCGACGAAGCATCCTATAAGTATGTCTAATGTCCGTTAAATCCGTTGGGGATTTCAAGTTAGAGTTACGCAGAAACCTAATGAAGGGGTGTAGGTTCAGGTGTCGTAATAGTCATCTGTTACTGCTTCGAAATGGGACCTAAATAGATTTAAAATCAGATTCTCTTGGTCGATTTATGTGGAAGTTTGGAGATGAAATGCTAGTTCAGGTAGGAGTATTTTTCTTCATTCGGTAGTGGCTCAAAATTGCGAGGTCTGTTTCTAAATGTAACTTCACAACTACTTTCAAGTAACTTCAAAACGTGGTGTTACGATAATTAAACTAAATCGATAATATTTCAAATAACTATGGTTTTGCTCCATCAGACTAATTTTCATAATTATATTTAAAAAAAGCTTTTTTTTCTTTCTTTTTTTTACTGGCGTTGTTTTACTCTTTGGGTATGTTTGATACATCGAAAATGTGTTTGAGAGATTCATGCCCTTTGTAAATATGAATATTTTTCCTTTTCTTGAGGGAAATATTAATGTTGGGGAAAAAAAGACAAAGGGACTTTTAGTTGTAATAAAAAAGTGGATTACCAAGTGATGATGAAATAAAAAAAAATTCATTAAGTCATACAACTCTGATACTGGAGATATTTAACATTGAAATCTTCTGAAGCATCTCCTAAATAACTTTAGATGTAGAGATGCTTACTCATAACACGTATTTTTTGTACAGAATTTTCTATATCATATATCAATTTAGTATTTATTAGAATCGAATCCTTTTTATCAGATACATGGAGCCAAACAGTTTATAATTATTTAAAATTCATGCATTATTGGGTGTAGTTATTGAATTATTCTTGCATCAAAAGCTCATTTTCTTTTAACGTACATTTTTTCCTTATAATATTTTCTTAAAAATTCGAATTTCTATGAAAATATCTTATATTCAATACTTCATGAAAGAAACATTGGCCCATGAAAAAGACTTATTTGATTATTTATATTTCTTAAAGGAAGTAAATGGAAGAAAACTGATTTAACATACAGAATCAGCAAATATCCTGTTAGAGTGAAGGATAAATCAAAAGTGGATAAAGAAATCGCACGTGCTTTTAAGGTAAGCTTTATATAACACATGTCATTTAAAAAAAAGCATTGTTTACAAATATTTTAAAGTAGAATCGTGAATTTCTCTATTCGAAATACAATCTTCACTTACCGCTGAAGAACAGAATTCGAATTTTATATGAGCCATTGAAAAATGTTAAATATAAGATTGATAATGAATTTAAGGAGTCTTGACAGATAAGATGTTGGATTTTAATTTACCAATTTCTTAGATAATATAGTAATATTTAAAAGTTTGGAACTTCAAGCAGTATATCGACATTTAAATTAATATACAGTGTGGGTACAATTTGTAAAATTTCATAAATGAATAATTTTTGAAATATTAAATACAAGGTTAATTGCAGATTAGGACTATTATATTCTTGATTTTTAGTTGGATATGTCAATGTGTTTCAAAACACTTTCTTAGTGAGTTGTAATTCGCAGTTGTTCATCATTCTTCCTGTGTTCTTGTAATGGTGGTGGAATATAGCTTCCTAAAGTAGCGGAATTGGCTCCCCCCCCCTAAAAAAAAAACTTTCTGGCATGCTCTCTAATGAAGGTGTTATCCCCTCCCCATGCATAAAATTGTGGACTCTGGGAGATATCGTGAATGCCACGGGTGCTCAGAGTTTTATTTTCAGAGTCCTTCACGTGAGAGTTGTAAGCTTCTTAGTATTATACAGAAAACCGGTAATTGTATAGTAAGTGCATCCACTAGAGGAAGATAATTATGAAAGATCGATCTTTGGTGTGAATCCAGCGCACTTATTGATTCTAACTTGTGATATATGGTAATTAATCACTGATATGAAGTTAATACATCGCTTCAAAATCGAATATGTATTTTGGATATATTTTTTCCAACCGATTAAAATCAAAATTTGACATAGAACTATAAATGTAGTCACAAAATCACATGCCAAATTAAAATCATTTAATTAAGTTACTGCGCATCACGTTTACATGCTTGTGAAAGTTCCGACATATAGAACTTGCCAATAGACTCCCAATCCTTTGACAGATTTGGTTTAAAATATGATAAGAATCTACATTTTCGATATTTAATTTTGGATTTGGCTGAAAATTTGATAGGAATCTACAAATTTGATTTAAAGACCATGAGCCAAATTTCATCCGTTTGGCTCAAAGCGTTTTTGAGTTATCGTGTTCACAGAAAAACAAGCATAATTCTTTTTTTTTTTTCAAACTCAGGAAGGTATGTAATGTGGAGATTCATCAAAACCTTAAGTTGAATTTTTTGGTGATTGTAATCCTTTCTCTTTATATACGAGAAAGTAAATAACTTCTGCACAAAAGAAAAGCTTCATGTGTTTCACTATCTTCCACACATTAAGCAGTATAATTATATATAATAAACCGTTCTTTATGCCTGACTTATTTATGCTTGCAATGTATATATATCGGCTTAAACAAAGATACAAAATAAAATTACTTCATTACCATATATATCTGTAGAAGGACTTATTTGAAATTTATAAATTCAATTTATTGAAAAACAGTGTTTTTGTTAAAAAATTAAAGATCTACCTTGGTTCTTGAGATGATATCGGAAGATGTGGAATATGCATGTCAAACTTTGCCTATTGCCTGCCTTTGTGCGATACCCTGTCTAATCATTGTAACATTTACGTTACTAAAATTCAATAAGCAATTGTCTCTAAAGCTCAGTTACAAAATTAATTATACATAATTATTTATATTCTGTAAAATCATACCATATAAAAAATTTGCTGGAAAGTTATAGCCTTGAAACTAAAGTTCAAATGAAATTGAAAGATTTTAAATGTTATTGCACGCGTTTTCTTGGTTTTCGCAGATTTTCTTGACAAATACAGGATTAGTACCAAACTGTATACAAAAGGACATAAAGAGTTTCAACAAAAATTGGATTTTAATGCAAACTTCCATAAAATCAAGGTTCTGAATTCTACAATATTTGCTAGCTGCATTAGGAAACGCTCGCTTTATTTGGGTTAAATTAGTCAAATTAGCGCCCTATTTTGAAGCTATGCAAGAGCTTATGGAAATGGAAATATATAGTATTTAAATGCGTTCGGATGACGAGGGTGCCATTTCAGTCAACATTCTACTCTATAAGCTACTAAGCCATACAAAATTTTGGTGGTACATTTAACTTGAACTACGCCACGGCCGATCTTCGATGGAATTTGTCTCGTTAGTACACTGGTGAATCTCTGAACCGAGAACATAGCTGCCAGATAAGATTGCAATATCTGGTCTAACAGCTGATTTTCTAAAGTAGAACAGCCTACTGGACATTTATTAGCCATTATTTGAAGAAAGCTCATATCCTATGTAATACACAGCTGAGGCAACTGCTGAAATTCAATCAAAAATCAACTTTAATTGTAAACTAAGCTAACATGTTCGCTGCCATGATGGATGCCTGTTATTCGGATCACTGTGTAATAAGATGCTTGCTAATTTTTTCTCTTTTAATTGTAGTAGAGAAGAAAATATCTAATTAGTATGTATGTATCACAGGCTATTGACGTGTTGAACAACGTGTTAAAACAAGGAGATATAAAGAATACATAGGCTTGTTCTCCTTGCTTGAAATTCTTCATTGATTGAAAACTTTTGCTATCACGAGAATGTGAGTGATACGGCAGTTAACGTGTTAATCATGTTTCATGCTTTAAAAAATCCGATTTCATTGCCACCAGTGGCGGATTTCTAACTAAACAGATCTGGTAGCTGCCTGGGGTTGCTAGGCTGAGAAGGGGTGGCAGGCAGGTCTATTAAAAACTTTATTTTTCTAGTTACCAAATAAATAAATTCGTAAAATAATACAAATTATATTAATGATAAAATATTAGGAATATACGAACTCTTTATAAAGTATAATTGATCAGATTCCGATAAGATTCATTACGTTCACTTAATTATTAGAGAATTCATAAACTTCGAGCTTTGCTTTAATAATATTTCGTACAAATATGAATCGTGTGCAACTTTGAATTGTAATAAATAAATAAAAACACGCGTATTTTTACATAGTCAATGAAAAAAAAAACATTGAACATCTTGATTAGGTTAAAAATACGTTGAAATGTGAAGCTAAACTGAGCATTTTATTAAAAGAGGGGCCTCATAATGTGCACTGCCTAGGGTGTATAATGAATGCATTAAACTGCCACTGGCTACCACCCTTTTTGCGCAAACGGTATAATTTTTATCTGTATTTGTTAAAGTTTGTCCCGAACTTTCTGAATCACCATGTAATTCTTAAGTTAAGCTAGTTTTTGCAATTTTTTTTTAACGCTGTGCCTTATAATGAATTTTATCTTCTTTATTTGACTCTTGTTATTTTTCGAGTTTGACATGCTTGATATAAGTAAACTGCACTTAACTTGCCGGAAATCCACCTGAACATCTCTTGAACATAACCAGATGTGCTTTTTTTCCTTCAGTTATGGAGCGATGTGACATTGTTAACTTTCGAGGAGAGGAAGCGGGGTCGAGTCAACATTGACATCCGGTTCGAAAGGAGAGAACACGGAGATGGAGACCCATTTGATGGTCCAGGAAGAACTCTTGCCCACGCTTTCTTCCCACAGTTTGGAGGAGATGCCCACTTCGATGATGAAGAAAAATGGACTTATGACGAAAGGACAGGTAAGTCAAAACTTCACGTCAATCTAGTTTCATGCAATCTGGTTATGCAATGATGTTTTCTTCGAAGCCTATGAGAAATGAAAAACTTCTCTGATTTTTGTTACTTTTGAGTCTGATATTCATAAAACCTCTTTAGATATAATTATTTTTTAATCGACTGTACCTATTTATTCAAATAAGTACCACAGTCCAAGCTGACTAAACTGTAAAACAACAAGTGCATCTGTAATATTCCCTCAATTAATTCGCTTTCCACTACAATAACGCCCATCAGAAGGTAATGCAAATCTGAAGTATGGATTTTTGTCAACCACAATCCTTTTACTATGTTGTGCTCTGACTAGAAATCCATGTATTGAATGTCTTGGGAACATGTGGTCGTACAAATCTTCTTGCGAGTTAACGCAACATCATACAAAGGAAATGCAATAATGATTTTTTTTATTTTCTTTTTAGATATTACATGAATAAATTAGCCATTTGGATTATGCTGGATGAATCATTATACCTTCTAAAACATACACATTATTATAGAATTGAATAAGTATCCTTCGAAAATATGTACTTTTTGAATGATTGACACTAACATATTTTAAAAATGTCTATCGTGTACCTTTATGGTAAATTATCATTTTGCTTTAGCAGAAATTTCTAGCCTATATCTTGTTGCCGTTCAATTAGTTATTTAATAATT
>JAPMOR010099167.1:424952-471416 GCA_026543865.1 Argiope aurantia
ATTTCTAGCCTATATCTTGTTGCCGTTCAATTAGTTATTTAATAATTGGTTTTGAAGCAAAATGAGAGCTTTTATGGGATGGAACTATTTTGAACAGTGATCAGACGACAAGAGCGGCATCTGAGCTGGTACTTCCCTCCAAACTTCCGCGCCGCATCAGCAGGAATTATTAGACCCCGACGGATTTACGTATACCTGATGGACTCATTTATCAAGAGGTTCTTCTGCGAAATTTAGTTTCGAACATAGAACTCTCCTACTTCGAAACTGAGACCCTATCATCAAACCGCATTGGCCGTAGATCTTGATCTCACATAAATTTAAAGAAAAAGGCTGAGATATTTTGGCAAATAAATATAATTGTTGACATTTAAATATCAGTGATAAGAAAGGAATGACTACATTTTCAAGTACTTCTTAGGTTTATTTTTCTTATCAATATCGTAAATACCGTACCGTGTTTATACAAATCTTTCATTCAAAAATTATTTGAGCTAAATTAATAAATTTGATGCTAATTATATTTCCATTTACGAACTTTTTGATTTTTCTAATTTATAAAGTGGTTCTTACAAATATTTAAAAACGCTAACCTTGTCAATTTGTACAATTATGAATAAAGTCAATTTTTGGATAATAGGTAAATCATTTATATCAATTATCTATTCAGACCTTTCAAAATTAATATTCGTCGGAAAATCGGAGCAGTTAGTAGAAGGAATTTGACGTTCTTAAACACAGACTCAAAGGAAACAACTCTATCAAACATTAATAATTAATTTGATTTGTTGAATTTGCATCCCACTTTGAAACTGTAAATCGTTGACTGCTTTTAATAGAGCTTAGATAACAAAAACCAGTCAAACAAGGGTTTCTTTTTCAAATTTCAAACCATTGTAATTTAAGCATAGTAAAAATAAAAATTAAGGATCAAATAAAAATGTTAATAATCATTAATATATATACATGGCCGGTGAGAATGAACCATTAGTTTTTAAAAAATCTTATATTTTGTTTTAGCGACTCGGTTTGAAGCAAACGCCTCTTGCGAAATAAAACATTCTGTCGGAATAAAAAAAAAGATATTGCCTTCATAAATAAAATATTTTTCATCAACTACTTGAAACGGAAACTAGGCCTATCTGTTTACTCTTTTCAAATGAAGACAACTCATGTGTTTACAATCAAAACAATTCTTGCAAAAAATATATTCCTTCCCCTTGACTGTTGTACTAAGCCTGTAAAAAAATTTTTTTTTCTTCTTCAACATAAACTTAACTTTGAACTAGATCTCATTTACAGACTAAGCAAAGCAAATACTGAAATAAACTTGAAATTGATATGAATGAATCTCGTGCTTAGCGATCGAAGAAGATTTCTTTTTAGTTTAGAAATTTTTGAATAATGTAGAAGAAAGGAGATAGCAAGATATTATTGCTGAGAAAGTTCAAAATTCAAACTCTCTGGATAAGCTAAAAATAACAGAAGATAAATAATAAAAAGGCAAAATATTTAGAAGACTTGAATAATGCCTCGTGAAAAACTTACATTCGAGCGTAGTACAGAGGACAGACATTTTTACAAATTCTTAATATCAAAAGATTTATAAAATCAAAAATTTATCAAGAAGGAAAATTGTTAATATTAAAATTAGTTTTGTGGAATCATCAGTTGATTCAAAGTGAATGCAACTATAAAAGAATTTCTTAAAAACGGGAATTAGCTGTCTAACATTACCTCAATAAATATATTCCTTCAACGTTTCTAAACTTGATCCTTGATAATTAAGGGCTTTAAGGGCTACATTGTATATAATAATAGGTTTTTTTTACAAATGAAAAAAAAATTTATGCTTTATTGCAGCAGATAAACTGACTGCATTAAGATAATTTGTTTAAAAATATTTCTATCGTCCAGTAAGACAGGAAATACTGTAACGATTAAGTTAAGCTACAAAAACTCACAATAAATGAATATTTAAGTTATATATGCTAAGAATTTTACTTTTGTTCTCAATGTTTAATTAGAAAAATTATATAATAGGAATTACAAAAGAATATTTCGATGCAATTTTCTTTTGCGAAAGACGGAAGCAAAATTTCTGCATCCCTGGCACTTTTAGAAAATAACATGCTATTCTATTAAGGGGACAAGTATTATTGAAGAAAATATTGTTATTAGAATTATGAAGGTAAAATGCTGAGTAACAAAGAGGCTTAAACATGTACGAAGTCCTTTTTTTAAATCAATTTATTTCTTATTTAAAAATTTAATATCACAAGTACATTAACAATTCACCGGATGAAAAACATTTTTGTGCGTAATTATCGTACTAGTGCCAACAGTATTGTTAGCAATTTGATACGCAATTATGTATCAGTTTTTAAAATATCTACCATTCATATTTAAATGACAAAATCATGAAGGACACTTGCTTCAGAAACAATAATTTTTTTCTTATGGGGGATTACTTTCAGGGAAGCAAACGAAAATGGAATGACGTTTTCCTTGAATTCTATTCTCCATGAAAAAAAAAATCTACTATCATAATTTTTTTTGATTTCCCAATAACAGAAAAGGGAAACAGCATTTCGAAAGCAGCTTTTCATAGATAGCAATTAGTTGTTCTTACTACATGTATTGTATTCGTATCTAACCAGCGCATTTATATACTGTATTTTTTTTTTTTATTTTTTTTTCCCTTGATGAAGATGAACGGAGCACAAGAGTAGTTCTCGTTTAAAAATTAAAATACTGATGCATATTAAAATACTAATGCATATTAAAATACTAATGCATATTAAAATACTGATGCATATAAAATACATAAAAATTAAAATACTGATACTATTAAATTTCATTAAAGCATCAATGTTCTTAACTTTGCTACTCTTCGAGGATGTTGTTCTTGAAAATTTATATCTTTCGATGCTAAAGAAGTCTAGAGCATTGAAGGATGTGATCTTGATATTGATTAAAATGAAAGACTTAAAAACTCTTTAAAATTATCAGTGCTGTATGTGTGGAGCTCTAGATTAAGATGATAATTAATGCAACGTTCTCATTAAAAGGAAGAATTGCCATTAATGAATATATTCTCCAAAACTTTTAATTTTAGATATTAAAAAATGTTAAAGCATTCTACGCTTCTAAGAATAAATGTTGAAACCTCATAGAGCGAAAGACTTAAAGTGTATAATGTTTTGCATCATAAATGAAGTTTCTTTAGATTAGATAAAGATAGTAATTATAAATATATTTTCAAGAAAATAAGGAATTATTTCAATGTCTTCTATCGGAAGAAATGTATTTGTTACGCTGATTAATTCTTATTGTTATATTTTAATAAATTATTCGTAATATAGCATAAATAATTGATGAATATTTTATTAATGTCTTAAGTAATTTGTAGCTAATACTATTGACAAAGTTAAACTTGTAAATTAATGGAAATTATAAAAACAAAAATAGAGAACATATCACGTTACCTCTAGTCCTCAGATCAACGCTCCGTTGTCCATTATGTTGTCTGCGTATTCATTATAGCATTTAGACCTAAACTGTCTTCAGATCAACACTTCGTTTCGAAATTACATCCAGCTTCTATAAAGTAATTTAGAGCTATGATGAGATAGTTAGGATAATATTAAGACTGTATCCGCCTACCCAAGCTTCCACACCATATCAGCGATAGGATGTTTGAGTACGATGAATTTAACGAGCACCAACTATACGTACGCTATGGTCCATTTGTAGAAACGGGCTTCGAACACAGGAACCTCTCGCCTAGAAGCCAAAACTCTGCCATCAGGTCACCTGGGACTCTCTGTGTCGAACAAACTTATACATATTCTTCTAGTAATTTTTAATTGATTTAATCGGTGATCAGATAATCTTTAAAAACATGAGTAAGCCAGTCAATCAAACGGCTTCTCAGAACGAAATTCATGGTGAGCAATTAAACTTTTATATTTCAGAGATCAATATCCATTGAAGAGAACTTTTATATTTCATGTTTTGCTTTCATAAGAAAGAAAAAAAAATATTTTACTTAGATATAAATTCATATTTACAAGTTGAATGTAAAAAAATTATACTGAATAATTTTGAAAATTTCAATTCTTTTTTTAATTGCATATCTTTCTTTGTAGGAACAAACTTGTTTCAAGTTGCTGCTCATGAATTTGGCCATTCTCTTGGTCTGTCACACTCGGACGTAAAAAGCGCTCTTATGGCTCCTTATTACAGAGGATATCAGGAAACGTTGAAGCTAGATTCAGATGACATAGAAGCTATACAATCATTATACGGTAAGCCTTGAATTTTTTATTCTTTATACAAATATAAATCATTGATTTTTTTTAAAAATCTTGAAGATCATAAATATACCTTGTCTCAAAAATATAGTGTCAAAATTTCCACTTTAGAATTAGAAAGAAATAAAAAGAATGAGAAATTAAGAATTTTTTTAGAATTAATAAGAATTTTAAATATTTGTAACTTATTAAGTCAAACTAAGAACGCTTTGAAACAGAAGGCAAAATTTATACCTTTATCCATTTAATTTATTTTTTGGGAAAAAATTTTTCCATGAAAAAAGGTGAAATATTTATTTAGAAAATAAACAAAATAGAGTGACCTCTCGAAAAATACGTAATTATACTCGTATACTTACAAAATAATTTTTTAAAATCTGTAATTTTTATTAAAATTGAATATATTCCTTTTATTATTTACATAAAATAATTTTTAAATGCAATGCCCTCTTAAATGGAAATTTTCGCACTTTTTTTACTCTCTGTGCTAAGATTACTTTTTTGCCCTAATTTTTATATTTGTAAAGTTGTTTTAATAAAGATATTTTGCCATTTTGCCACAAAAATCTAAAGAAATTTCTGAAAATAGAAAATATTAATATTTAAAAAATCTTACTGAAAATATCTAGTCTTTAAAACAGAACTGCTTCTATTATTTACGAGGTTTTGGAATCAGGTCGCAGGGAGTTGAAGATACCAATTTATAAACGAAAAAATTGCTTTCGCGAAACGCAAATTAATATAAAAACTGGCGCTGGCTAAAATTTCAATCTCGCGGCTAATTTTATCAGTCGATGAAAGTTTAAAATCAGATGGTGCATAGAAGAGTTAAAGCTTCTACAAACACTGAATATAAAAATAACATTTACAGTTCATGTGTGTAGAAAGCAAATGTATGAAGTAAATTGGAAAGGCATGACTCCTGGTGCAAAATTATTTTCTTTCATTTTATATGAAGAAACATACGTTTGGATGATTGTTTCAAATTTTATTAATAGGTTTTGGAAAAATAAATATATAGAGTCCATTGTTGGAATCATTTCGCTAATTTTACATCTCTACTCTCGAGCTCCAGTTATGAAATTATATTATGAGAACAATTTACTATGGAATCATTAAGTTTTGTTTCATAAATCATTTATACTTCCTCTTTTTTCCCGTCTTCCTTATATCTTTGCGCTATTAAATCTACATGATAGTGTCGATAGTACTTTTTATATGTTAATGTATTATTATTTTTTGACGTTATAAGGAGCTGTATTAACAGTAATTCAAGAAACACCTAACTGACATTTCATCGTGGCTAACAGGGTAAATTGTATCGTTATGACTAAAGGTTTAACATGAAGACGTAATGCATACGTGTAAATATGAATAAACGTACCACAATTTATTTTTATAAAATGAAGCAATTTCCACTTCGAATCACGTTTACTGACTTGCATGCTATTATTGCTAATTTTACTCTTAAACTATGTTTATGTCTTTATTTTCCATGAAAAAAAAAGATTTAGGTTATTTTGATTCCAGAGAGTTTCCAAGTTATTTGTTAATTCAGAATTCTTTTAAAAAGGCAAAATTACTACAAATATCAAAAAGTGTTTCTCAAGTGGTTTTTAATGTAACAATTAAAAATTTTCAATTTTTTTAATCATCAGTTTTCTTTAATATAGTCAGCTAAATGGTCTTTGCGCCATGAAACTCTAAAACTAAACTAAACCAAACCAAAACTAGTACAGGGGAAACTTCTGAAGATTTAAATGTTTCACTATTAACATTATAATCTATGAAGTAAGTAGGTGTTTCAAATATGCCAACAAATGTCTTTTTCTATCATTGTTCTTACTAGTGTCGACTCGTTGATGATTTTTTCCTGCATGTTCCCTGAATAATACAGAAAATTAAATCGTAGAATAACTGAAAGGGAATAAAGACTTGCTGAAAAATATAAATCTTATTCATTTTCATTATAAATTCATCAGTGTTCGATAATAAAATAATTATTTCCTTTATCATCATGTTCATAATTATTTTAAAGTTTGAATTATATGCTCAACACTAATCTTTCATTTTAGTATTGAAAACAAGTATTTTCGTGTCCCGTCTTTAATGATTAAATGTTTTGCATGAATTATTTTTTTTCAAACATTTCATGTTTTTAACGCTTTTAAGATATTTTATTATAAATGCTAAAATTATTAAAACTATTTATTCATTTTTTTCCAATTATGTCATGAAAATGTGAACAAATAAACACATTGAAATAGTAATTAAACACTGCATTAAAATATTGCGCCTATAATAAATCATTACGAAAGTCTATTCTGCTCTTTTAGAATCTATAAACAGATTAGAACGATAGTTGATAACGAATTGACCTTGCACTGTCTAATCAAAAATGGAAATACCATTAAGATATTTAAAAATATTTTTTTTGTCGACTTCTGCTATTGGAGAAATGCTGGGTGATGCAATCAAGAAAGATAATCCGGCGAGACGAATGAAATTTAAAAATAGTTTAGATTATGAATCTTATTTTTTTAAAATAAACGCCCATGGATTGACTATTGCACTACTTGACAAGAAATGAGCTTATGAAATTCGGAGAGGATATCAGCACGTCTTGCTTTACGTCCAGGTTCTTCTCTCTCCATATACAGAAAGTTCAGTTCTATTCGCTTTTAAAATGCCGGCCATCTTTCTTTACATTTGTCTTCTCAGCGCTTGTTACACACTCCAGCATACTGTAGGAGCTACCCCTCGGGCCAGCATCGGTTATTCTTGTTTAGTCACCTCCAACAACGGAAAAAAATACTGGAATACATACAAAGTCACATTATACAAATTTAGATTAAATTTAGTCAATTAAAATGCAATTTCTTACAGGCTCTAACGGGCAGCCCCCACCACCTGAAGAAGATGAGCCAACTGGTCCTCCACCTGATACGAGTGATGCCTCAGATCTCTGTCAAGATGCCAGAATCGATACCATTACAAGAACACAGAATGGTAGCACTTATGTTTTTAAAGGTAAGTTGTATTATATTATCTAAAATACAAAAGACTCACATTTGAAGCTTTTACTTCCCTATTTTAAGCTTTTAATGCATGTTTTGAAATGAATCCCACAGACTTAACTTAGATGCCAAGTTAGTTTAGTTTTATTAATATCTCGTTTTGAAGCAACCCGGTTTTTTAGAACGGACTTCATAATTTTGAACCGAGATCAGATGATGAGTATGACACCTGAGATGATATCTCCTCTTCAATTTTCAGCGCTATACCAGCAGGAAGACATCAAACTCTTGACATCATATTCAACTTGCACTAGGCCTACATACATGGCTGATCTTTGATGCAATTATATTTCGATCCTAGAACCCTCCAGTCAGTAGTCGAGGCCTTTAATTCAAGTGTCGTACTCGTTCTTGTTTCTTCATAAAATTTTATTTCATGTTTCGTTTCTTGTATAACATTAATTGTCAAGAGTTTTCTGAGTTGATGTAAGAATTACGGAATGCTTTCATTTGCACAAATTGCAGTCAGGATTCCAAGCCAAACTCGGTGCATTTATGAAATGAAAAAAATTTTAATTCCTAAATGACATCTAGTGTTTTCACCAAAATTAAATTTTTCTCTCACCTTCAGCATTGCCAGAATGTAGCTTGTCCACTCTAGTGTTTGAAAAAATCACTTATAGGAATTACAAGTAATGAATTGAGAAACATTTTTTAATTAGAATAACTGCTTCTATTTTTGATATACTCTGGCATTTAAATTGAAAATATACCACACTATTTTGTATAATTTTTAATAAATACTTTTGCCTTATATTAATATTACTGCTTGAATAAATTTTTTACAGAAAACTGTTTCAGAACTACTCATGTGTCAGTGTTATGCAACAATGTTTTAATGAAATTTCTTTAATGAAATTTTCTGTACAGCAATGAAACCAAATTTATTTTAACTACTTCACTTCCCCTCTTTCGCTTTCTTCATTTTACTTGTTAAACGCATTAAAAGTTTTCTTTTGAAAAACATGTATGAACTCGTACCACCCATGATTTTAACTGAAAGAATATGATATTCATTTTATGTTGAAATATCGATTAGTGGAAACTTTTAACGTACAACATGCCAATATCATTCTATCGAAATTCACACAGGCTTGTTATGAAATGGCACAATGACTGGAAATAAGAGAGGCATTATTGCCCTGGGTCCCTGTCTTAAAGGGCGCTACAGGGACAAAAATCATGTGTTTATATCACTTTTTAAAGTGAAATATCACGAGGAGGCGCAAAACTGATACCATTCAAAGGCCACAATTCTAGTTTGCTAAGCCAATGGCGCAGAATGAGCTGAAAAATCATATTTCTCTCTGGGTGCCATTCATCCTAACTACATCACTGCTGTCAAACATATCAAAATATTTATTTTATTAATGCTAATATACGATATCTGAAAGGATTATAGTCCTTTATTTATAAATAACATATTCATTGGGTTTAAAGAATATTGTAATTATATTAATTTTGTCAGCTGATCATCTGAAAAAACGAACTCGAACGTGTTAGTTCTCAAACAACTTCAAAAAATATACTTGTAAGCTATTTATAGTAATATTATATATGAATGTTTTATTAATAAGTGTTTTATGTTTTATTTAATCATGACAGGTGATTTCTACTGGAAAATCCTTCAAGATGGAATAGCCGATGGTTATCCGAGGAAGATCACCGACGATTGGGGTGGTTTGGAAGGAAACTTACATGCATCCCTGACATGGTCAAATGGGAAGACATATTTTTTCAAGGTCAGATGAGTTAAAGGTTTTCAAATGCTAAAAGAAAAAAAAAAACACCTTGTTTTTACTTATTTTTTTACGTACCTGTGACTGCAGAAGCTTTAAACAAATTTAAATTACTAAACGAACAACCTATTTAAAATAACATTCAATAATTGTGCTCCCTCGTGTTTTAATTACGTATTTAATAAATAAATATACTTCTGTCCAGTCTAAGCTTATCGATCTAGTCCATTTCGAATTCAGCGAACTCAGTTAGGCCTGTCTCTAAACAGAACTAACTGTCTTAATGATATAACAGAAATTTGAAAGACAGATCTCGCAAAAACTCAGTAATCCCCTATTTTCTATCTTTAGTGATTTGTCTGAAAATTTTCCGGGAATGAAACATTGCCTGCCGTTAATTATGTCTCAGACATAAAATAATAATAATAATGATAATTCTTTTTTTTTCTTCTTCTTTTTTTTTATGAAGAACATAAAACGAAGCACATTTCGCTAAAAATTTCTCTGTTCAAGTTTAGTGATTTACCTTCTTAAACGAGACGAACATGCTTAAAAATATACATCATAACTATAATTTTCCCCCTTAAAATTTAATATAAAACAATCTAATTAAAATGATAAAAACTTAGGCAAATTATATTTTGCGAATTTTCAAGAATGTTATAAAATTTTATTCAGAAACAAAATTCACATAATTCGGGCATTAGTTATAATTCTTCATCATTTTGAGTTCCCTAATTTGATATTTTAAAAAAATGTTGGTACTTTAAGTAAATAAGATTCTAAATAAATAATAAAAAAAAAACACTAATCTTAATACAAAAATGAAAAAAATAATAGAATGAATATTATGAAACATTGTATGTTTAAAAATATACATCATAATTATAATTTTAACCTTTAAAATTTAATATAAAACAATCTAATTAAAATGATAAAAACTTAGGCAAATTATATTTTGTGAATTTTCAAGAATGTTATAAAATTTCATTCAAAAACAAAATTCACATAATTCGTGCATTAGTTATAACTCTTCATCATTTTGAGTTACCTAATTTGATATTTTAAAAAATTGTTGGTACTTCAATCAAATAAGATTCTAAATAAATGATAATAATAAAACACTAATCGTAATACAAAAATGAAAAAATAATAGAATTAATATTATGAAATATTGTTGACCAGGAGAAGTATATGCCAATGTTATTCAAAAAGATGATTACTTTTTGTAAAGGTCAAGGAATTAAAGTTAAATAAAGGTCTTTATTTAATGTTAAGGCTTTGAGAACATCTGACATTACTTAATAACTTTTTCAGGGTGGAAGATATTGGCGCTTCACAAATAAAGAAATGGACAGTGGATACCCAAAACTATTATCACGTGGTTTCGAAGGCATTCCTGATATGCTTGATGCTGCTTTTGTGTGGAGTGGCAACGGAAAAACATATTTTTTCAAAGGTAATATCTTATTATATGTTCAATTTTTACAGCAAAGGAGATATTAAAATTAAATTTAATTCATAACTTTTCCAATATAAATTATTAATATCGGCATCAGATTAGAAAATCATGGTAAATATTTTAAGAAAAAAAAAACTGAAAAATTATTTCTAATAAAATATTATTTTGGAGGAGTTCAAAGACCCCAGAAAGAAGAAAAGAAGAACGAAATAAACAAAGGAATTTGAGGTATCAACATGCTGGCAGTTTCTAGGTTTCTATAATAGTAAAAGAAATTTATTCAATTTTTCACGCTGTTATGTTTTCTTACAAAACAATATTCCCTTTTTCTCTAAGTTTTCTTTATTTCCATCGCTTTATTTGTATATTGATAAAATAAAAAAAATTTGAAATACAGGGTGGTTATAATTAAAGTGCAAGCGTTTGAAGGACTGTAAAAGAAAAACTACTTGGAGTATATTGAAGAAATCTGGTATATGTTATATTTACAACATGAGGAAAGGAATTACACAATAAAAAAAATGTTAGTTCTTTTTTTTCCGCAATAGATAGCACTGTAGATTATTAAGACGTTGTTTTTGCTCTGTACAATGTCAAAATGAATACTCCTTCAATTTTAAAATCATTATGATGATAGATAAAAATCATATATCTTTAAGCTACAGCCATGACTTTGTCGCAGGTAGAACGTGATCTGCTAGTAAAATGTTATTGCCAAAAGAATAGCAATTATAGTGCTGCTTTGAAACAATAGTCCCGTCTTAAACATTTGAGAAAAAAAAACCGATGCCTGTGAATGACTTAAAGAAAATGATTAATAACAGGGTTAGTTCACTGCACTGTAACAGGAATTAGTTACACTCAAATTTTAGAAAGTAATGTGATCCCTGCTTTGCAAGACAGAAGCTGCCTAGATTCAACAATATTCATGCAAGATGGAACACCACCTCACATTGCCCATTGTGTTGCACAACTGCTTCACCGAATTTTTAGTGAGGATCGTATAGTTAGTAGATGTTTCTAAAATGCGTGGCCACCTCGTTCACTTGATTTGAATCCTTGCAATTTCTGGCTGTGGGGATATTTAAAAGATCGCGTCTCCAAAGACAAACCTTACTCTATTGTTGCTTTAAAAAGCAGCATTACTAGACATGCCCTAGAAATTCAGCAGGAAACATTATGTGCTACTGTGGATCTCGCTGTCTTATGTCTACAGCATTTGATAGGACTTGAAGGATCCCATATTGAACAAATATTGTAATACATTACGCATTTCATATTTAAACAAAGAAAAATGTTATAATTACAATGTATGAAATATTGTCATTAAAAAGCGCCATCCATGACAAAAAGTTGAACTATTTTTTTATTGTATAATTCATTTCCCCATGTTGTAAATATAACATATACCAAATTTCTTCACCATACTCCAAGAAGTTTTTCTTTTACAGTCCTTCAAACACTTGCACTTTAATTATAACCACCCTGTAAATGTCTAATACTTTTCTATATCTAATTTCAAAGCGTGTACATATAAAGTTTTCCATATATATTTGATATTTTATTACTCAGATTTACTCTATTCATATCCCAGTAACAAAACATTGAACAATCTTTATTCAGTTATATTTTTATTCCAATGTTCATGCCCTAATACCTTAAGTAGAACGAAAGAAAAATATTTAATATGAAAATTTGAGAGGAAAAAAATATTTATTTCAAAAGTTTTCAGCACAAATTATCTGAATTAGAAAAATCATAATTGCTTGTTTCATTGATAGTATCTATTTAATAAAATCATTCTGTGGCAGATACTTTTGACTATAAGTTGCATTTTAGAATATCTTCGAAACTCGTAATAAGTCCACATACAGTATCTTTCCTAGATACTCAATAAAAATTAAAAAAAAAAACTTTTCTGAAATTATTTGAGAGTACGTAGTTGTCTTTATAAATTTCTATAGTTTCTTAAAGCGTGTTTGATAAAATATTCAATGTTATTGAAATATAATATTTGAATGCCTTAAAAAAAAACTCAGAATTTTGTGTCATCAATTTAGGTGATAAATACTGGAGATATGACAGCAATAGTGATCCACCTGTGAGTGACAAATATCCAAAGCCTATAAGTAATTGGAATGGTCTGCCAAATGATATAGATGCAGCATTCCAATGGGAAAATAGCCGCACTTATTTTTTTAAAGGAGGCCAGTACTATAGATTCAACGATGTAAACTTTCAGGTATGGAAATTTTCAAACAACATTTATTATTTGTTTTCAAATATCAATATTAGCAAAATTATCTGTTTGCAGTCATGCGGACGGCACTCACATCTTGTTATACAGGAAATCGATTCAATAATGTAAAGAAGACATCTTAATATATTATTTAATAACAACCATAACTTTTACGAGGATCTGCATGTGTTTGCAACATATTTTGTCTTATGCAAAATTTCTCATTTTCATCAATTTTCTTTGAATATATGGTAAACAAAATTTTTAAAATGTGAGTAAGAATTTTAAGAGGAAGCAGATAATAGTTGAGTTTCTATATAAAATTAGAAAATTTTTATTTTAACTCTCTAAGCATTGTGCATAGAATTTTAAAAAGTCAGTGAACAGTTCAGTGATTCCATGTTAGAAAATTTCATTTAATTTATGCTGAAAAAAATATCAATATGTCTTATAAATTTTGCCATTTTCTATGTAAATACGCTCTGAAAATAATCATTTGAGAAAAAGACCTTGTGGCAAATATCTTTTCATAAATAAGTTTATAAACTATTTAGCCATCCTAAAATTAATTTCGGTGTAAAATAATTTTCATATTTTGATTTTTCATGTTAAAATCTAAGTAGTGAAAAATTTCAAAATAATTCAATTACCAGTAATATATACTGAAATAAAAATGATTCTAAAAAAGGCTGGCTTTTTATAACTTTTAATACATTACTGTGCTTTGCATCTGTATGAATTCATTTCTCGATTTTCAATAAATTCTTCTAGAGTTATAAATTTGGATATAGTTTGCAACCATGGCATCGTTTGTAACATAAAACATAAATTAATATAATCTGATTTTAATAAGATCTATATTTAATTTTTTTTCATGTTTTTCTTTTAGGTCGACAGTGGTGATCCGCCGTTCCCAAGATCAACTTCGATTTGGTGGTTTGATTGTCAGTCTATTTCTCACAGAAGAACACCGACTGAAACAACGCCAAGTTCTCCTTGGCTGGCATTGAGAGACAATAATACTGTTATAAGAATTGACAGTGATTCTGGAGATATTTAATGCAAAGTTTGTACATGTTTTCACATACTTCATTTTGAATCTGTTGGACTAGTCAGATATATAACAAAGAATGGACAGTGTCACAAATGATTCGGATTGGTGTATCAGAAAAAGACGATCCTATTTTGAATAAATTATGCTCACAACATTAAAATATTCCAGCATAAGAGCAAATGAAAAACATGCAACCATATCTGAACGCCAAATAAAAATTTTAATATGTAATCGAAAATGTTTTAACCAATAAATATGATTATTTTTTATGAGTGCATTTTTATTAGTTTATATTATTTTCCATAATTTTCTTACAGAGTTTAATAAATAAGAACGAAACAATTGAAAAAAGAGCTACTGAATTGTTCATGTATTATGTGCAATAATAAGTACAATGCCCTTATGAGGCAAGCATGTTAATCATTTCGCCTTCAAGTGTTATCAGCGGCTTAATAACTGCAAATGGGGAGTGGCAATGGCCTTATTTTTCATCCTCTCATCATGTTTGAATTCAAATGGTGACACAGACACAATAATATTTTGTCACCATAGTATCTATCTTGAGCTATGAGTAAAAATTATCCTATGCATAAATAAATGTGCAAAAAAAAAAAAAAAAATGAAGCAGAATTTTTTGCTAATGCAGACTTCTAAAAACACCTTAATATTTTTTCTCGTAAAAAAAAGATAATGATTTAATGAAATAATTCCAGGGAAGTAAAGTTAAAAATTTGATCTACAGCCTATTTATCAAACCTAGATTTTTATTTTACATTAAATATAAATAAAAGCAATTTTATTCTAACATTTTACTGTCAAAAAACAAGAATACTTATTTTAAGAAAATTCTAGACCATAAACCAGCATTGAAATTCTGATAATATTGAAATATGTAATAATGAAATATAAGAAATAAATATTATGAAAAATGTCAAAGTTATAAAATTTAATCGTTATTAATCTACTTTGTGAATCACTGTATTCATTTCAATGATTTAAAAAGCGAGTCAATTTAATGTTAACATTCGTGCATTTCATTACGGAAATCAATAATAAATTATATTTAAAAAACTCATTTTACATGATCATACTCAAATATTTCCTTTTCTGCTTTTTTTAAAAAATAAAGTAAAAAACTGTAATAACTGTGGTTATTCTGAAAAAAAAAAAAAAAAAAAAAAAAAAAAAACGAAATTAGAAAGATGAAAAAAAAGGGGGGGGAGTAAAATTTGATTTTACGATTTTTTAATAATAAAAATATTGCATCACGCACAGATTTTTGTAAAATCCCTTTATATACACGTTTATGACAGGAACTGATAGGGGGGAAAAAAGTAAAATAAAGACTAAAATCTACAATAATTACAGAATAAAAGAACAACAAATAGGCAGTTTTTATAAATCTTTATTGAGTAAAAAAAAAACATTCTTAGTAAACACACACATTTTTGGCTGTGTTAAATACTTTTGTAGGTCATATCATCAAATTGTTATTTAACACATTTAACGATATATATATATATATATATATAGGAATAAAAACTATATAGTATACAATAAGAAAAATTCAAATTAGAATTTTACTAAAAAGTCACCTTTATTGTTTATCAGTGTTTTGAAATTTAAATAAATAAAATAATTTAGATAAATTTCTCACAGCATAATACAGAAAAGTTATTAGCATGTTCAGATATCAACATTTGGAGAAATAAAATGAGAGGAAACGACAATAAATAATGTTTTCAATAATTATGTTATTGATAATTGATAAGGATCAGAAATAAATATTACGATGACAAAAACCAAAGCTATATTTTTATTCTATTAAAGAAAATTTGCCAATCAGGCAAAGAAAATATTGATATAAAATTAGCCTTTCATCAAGCCGCATACGTCAATGTTCTCTACTTGTATAACTGGAGGACACAACTACATAAAATTTTCAGCAATGAGTCTGAAAATCAGATTTATAACATCGTCATGTATTACAAGAATTTTGCCATTTATAATATAATAGCTACCAAATGCAGGCAAAGGTCGACAAAATAATAAGCAAACTATAGCTACAAATGATATAAAATGAGAAAAGAAAAAATGATCGAATAAAAGTACAAACATAGTTGTTCTTCAAATAATACAGGAGTCATGTAATGTAAAGAAAATACTAAAAATTATTCACAACCCAACTCCAACAAAAGCATATTAAATTACGGTTTCTGCATTAATGAACAGAGACGGCGTTAGTAAGGGGCAACTGCCCCTTGCCAGCCAGAAAGTGAGTTTCGTCAGCAAAGGTCTTCACCGTTTAGGAACGGTTGTGGAGAGCTAGGCATTATCGAATGAGATAATTTAAAAACTATCATAAAATTAATATATAGTAAACAATCGGAATAATCAGGAACAGTTTAAGTCAGCGGAATGACAACATTTGACAAAATAGTCGACAGAGTGACAAATTAATAAGATTTCGCATTTTACCGATAATTTTTGGTCAGCCAAATAAGAACTCAAGGCGATGGACGAAGATGAAATTTTGGCGGATGGATGCCGAAAACATCTGATTTAAATTTTGTTCATTCACCTTATAATCTGCACTTTATTTGGCAGAATAGCCAAATAGGTAGCAAGTGAACAAGGTATCTGAATTTTTGCCGACTATTCTTTATCTTTCGACTAAGTTATCATCATGATTTATGAAAATTTAAGTTTCAATTTTCCTCCACTATTTTAATCACCTGTCGATGGAATTATTAGAAAAACTGAAGAATTTGTATTATAGCGATAGGGCTGTTTTTCTGGTTCAGAATTCACTGAATAGTTCGGAAAAGAATACACATTTTATTCATGCAATTGTTACTTCCTCGGCGATGAATTTACAAGTATTTCTAATCTAATATGCTTATTTTATTATAATAATTCTCTGACCAAAATCTGATTAATGGTTAAAGAAAATTTAATAAAACATCGGCAACTATTGATGACAATTTTTTACAATATGCATGCAAAGAAGAATTGCTTTGATACAGTTAAAATGAATGAGTTCAAAGTAAAACACTGGAGTAAGTCTGTAATTGTAAATTAGGTTTATTTAACAGCAAAATATCTGTTTTTTGCAATCTGATTTATTAGGATATAATTATTTCACTAATGAAATGTTACCGGCTGCAAATGGCAACGAATACATATACAGTTTATTCAAGAATGTGCTAAACGTGTTAAATAAATTTGTACTCTAAACGTGTTAAATAAATGGAAACTCTCATATTTTTTTTTGGAAATCATTTAAAAGATAAATGACTTCCTCCCATTTTTTTTCTCTGAATTGAAAGTGAGTGTATTTGAATAAACATACGATTTATTTATTGCATTTTATCTTCTATCGGTAATATCTTATGCATTGATTCTTTTCGTATAATTATATATTGTTGAAGCATTGTTCACTTTCAAGAAAATTAACAAACTAAGAAAACTTTTTATAAGTTTTTTTATTCAATTATTTCAATTTATTATTATTTTTAAGCTATCATTATTTAACATCAGACACTTATAAATTAATGCGGACCTCCTCACTGCATTTATTTTTGTTGTAATTGATATATTTTATAGATATAAAATAAGATCCAGAAAATTAAGAATCTTGCTAAATTTAAAGCAAGTTCAAAGTAATTAAAACGTATTCATTGTTAAAGTCCAGTTAAATATTTCCATGCTCATGCTACAACAAATTTAGGCGATTTATTGCTATAACCTGTGTTTCGATTTATAAAAATTAGAATGAAATATAACCATATTTTTTCAAGAATCGGATCTCAGTAAAATTAAATATTAAAATCCTCATAAAAAATAGACTCAAATATTGATAATCTTCTGATGGTCAATAAAAGAAACTGTGAACGGGTTTTTTTTTAATTTTTTTAACAATGAGAGAAAAACTAGGATACGTACTGAAAAAAAAAAGAAAATTAAGAGGGGGAAAATTTTTACTGAGCTAATTAATAATTAATCAGTTTTACTCAAATGCAAAATTAATAATTATGAGTTATTATGAAGTTAAATTATAAAAAATGTCCTTGTTCCCCTATCGGATTTCACTCCCCCACCCCCCATCGGTAAACATCTGCTGCCACCTTTGTTAATGATGACATTTAGGAGTAACCAATTTTCTTAGGATTCAAATGTAGTTTCTATCTATGCTTTCGCAGCGTTCAGATAATTCAGCTTTTCTGTATGCCTTTCGGTGAAATGAAGTAGCCACTTTTAGTAATTATGTAACAAATAAGAGAATGAGTAAGTCGCAGTAGCCACATTTGGTAACTATGTAGTAAATCAGAGAATACTATACACAACTTATATATATATAGCTAGCGATTCTGAATACAAACAGCACCTTTCTATACCAAAATAGGAAAATTATACAATTAAAAACAGAATGGAAGTATAGAAGCATTATAATTATGAATTCATTGCAAATCTATTTACAGTGATCAAATATAACAGGATATAATCATAAATATTCAATGTGTATTTCATCTTCAGATATTAAGAATTCTTCATCAGTTTTCATATTTCACTTTGTATAAAATGAAAAAAACACTTCGATTCAAATTCTGATTTAATTGATACTCAAAAATATTCGTCGCTAAATTTATGCTGGGAAAAAAACTTAAAATATGCGCCATTCGTTTTTTAGAGGCATAATATATATAAAATACACATACAATCATTTGGCACAATTAAACATATAGTAGCTTAATGTAATTTTTATAACAATAACACATATAAAATATAACAAATAAATCAGGATAATTTAGCTAGGTATTAAATTAAATTAATATGTATAATGTAATTTAGTATCCTCACTTGATAGTAAATAATGAAAAAAATTTAATAACGAGTAGTTATCACAGTATTAGGAAGTAAAAAATAATCACCTTAACAATTTTTAATGTATTTAAAGATCGAAAAATAAATGCCCTTTTCTTTCATAGCATTTTTTATGCATTTAAAAGTTAAGACAAGCAATAAATTTTTTAAAAAATATAAAAAGATGCAATGAATAATTTTAAACTTTATATAACAAAATGCTAAGTAGATGAAGGTTTCATTAAAAATTTTATTAACATCCTGCTTTGAAGCTATGCCAGAGATATTGGAGACAAAGCTCGATTTTGAAGAGTGGTTAGACACTAAGAATGATACATAGCTGGTATCCTACTGTCCAAACACTGACAATATAAGAACAAATGACATATGACGTCAGATGAAATATGCATGAGGCTTCCTATGCAAGAAAGATAATCAGCAAAAGGGGTTTCATAAACGGGGTCTTTCAATATCATTCTTACAACTGACCATTAAGATAAATAAATTTCAGATTTCTATTCAGCACATGCAGATCACAAAGAAACATTCATTGGTTTTTGTCACCAAAAGCAAAGATAAGTACAGTAATGTAATAATTATACACAGTTCCCACTGCTAAAACTACAACAATCAGAGAAGTTATTTAAAAAGGGGGGGGGGGGGGCGATTTTATAACATTCAGCAAACGTGAACACGTCCTTTTTATTCCAAATAATTTACAATAAAACTACCGCAGTTTTTAAAACTAAGACATTAATAAATAAAAATATCTCCTCCCCCCAATTGTATCAATATAGTGAAGTACCAAATGCACTTTTTTTTATTGATTAAAAATTCAATTATAAAAAGTTTTTCTGTAAATAGCTGTCGATAATTGATGAAAGACTAAATAAATCCTACTAATTCGATAAGCATTATAATTAAACAGCACATTAATACAACAAATTTGAAAATTGATCTTTACATGTCCAGCTATTGCTTAAAATTTATATACACCAATCTGAATTGTAGATACTAGAGAAAATGATGTACAGATAATTTCATTGGTTTCACAAGCATTATTTGAAAAAGACAGAAAGAAATATTACACAATATTCTCATTAGGAAAAGACTTTTCAAGCAATAGATATCTAGAAACAATATAATTATCTATGTATCACATCTCCTACAAAATACATCTTTTTCAACATTTTAAGAATTAAAATGTAATTTTTTTCAAGTAACAAACATATTCCTTGTAATATGCCTTATCACATCACTTAGGATAATTGATCAACTGTTCCAATAAATATGACACATTAAATAACTGAAAAGTCTCCTAATAATCATATAAAAATATAGCCAGAATGGTAAAACATGCATCATTTCGTATGGAAAAGAGGAAAGCACATTTTTCTTAATGTCTGGATGAATATATTTACTTTAATGATTTATCGTGTGACAATGAATCAAAATATTATATACAATAATATGCAATTATTTTAAAAAGTGTGGCATGCAATAGGCTTCACTGTATTTAATAAATAACAACACAAAAATCAACCTCACATACATTCATGATAAACATGACATATATTAAGATTTACATAATAAAGAAGAAAAACAAAATCATATCTGCTATAACACTGAAGCTCAACTAAATTTGATTTCTGCTGTCTACTTACTGGGAAAAGAAAACCAAGCACACCAACATTATTTGCCACTGATGAATCTACAATAAAAATTGTTTTTGCTAAAAATTACAAGCATTACATATTAAAATCTTCAAATAAACTACATAATACACTTATAAACAATCAGAAAATCTTCTTAAATTTCAAAATTTAAAATATTGTTTCCTGCACAAAAAATCAATATGTAATAATAATAATTAAAAAAATTTTAATTGACAAAACATTTTAAATACAATGAAATACAGGGAAGGCTTCAATCATATAAAATTAAAATTTTATAAATAAACCTTTCTAATAATTCAATTGTTTCTTCACGTTTCCTTAGATAAAAGAGCATTCAAGTCTTTCCATTTTTAAAGCTGCACAATAGACATTTAAAAAAAAAACAGTTTGAAAGAATAATTTCGGAGCATCAATTAGGAATCAAACATAAAAATTCCCTGATTGGAAACTCTGCTCCATAATTGACAAATCCCCCCCCCCCAAATCTGTTGTGTGCAAACTTGGTATAGTCGTCAACAAAACAAAGAAAAAAAAAATTGAACACTTCTGCATTTTTATTTATTATCGCATCTTCAGAAAATTGGCGACGATGGAAATGGCTTAAAGAGACAGGTTTATTTAGATATATGTTACGGCCAATGCCCGAAATCGGCCAATTCGCGAACTGGCCAACGTTGCTGTAAATTTACCGGCCAATGTCCGATCTTTTCTTGATTTCGGGCTTTGGCCGGCCAATTCGTGAAGTGGCTTGGGACGATCAGCCAAAGTAGGAAGAAAGGAATAAAAAGCAGATAGTTTTACACACTGTTAAAAATGAAATATTTAAAAATGAGTACTTCTATGTACTGTTTCTTTTTTAAGTACAATTGTTTCAGAAACGAGTTCAAACCTCTGAGTTAAAAATAAACTTGTAATATATAAAAATATGTTCTCGTGTTATTCTGTTCTCTTATTAAATCCATAATAGAAATTATTCAGTGAACGTATATGCTGTAACAACGTGATAGTGTAAAGATTAGATTTTCGCCCGTCAAAATGAACGAATTATATCTTGAGCAAAGGCTTTGCGTATCGTGTATGAATACAAAGGTAAATTGAGTACTCAGTTTTCAATTACCTTTAAGGGTGATCCTTAGTCTTTTTCTGCTAAATGGACATAATGTTAAAAATCCCAGATCACATTGTCTCCCGAAATATCGCTTCAAAAATATGAATTTTTTTGCAAAGACAAATAGCAAATATAAGGGCTAATTAAAACAAATATGAAGGAAATATAGTTTTGCTATTAATATCATTTAAAGACATTTCTTTTTTGGCGCCATCTGTCGAATTTCCCCAACAACATGACCTTATTTATATTTTATATATAAATGTCATTATATTTATTTACCACTAGCAGCCTTTGGGACCAGCCGGTTCGCCAGTATTAATGATCAATAAAATTTTCAATTAATGTAACTTGTTCTCTTAGTCGCTTTTTCTGCAAAATATTTTTGAGCTTCATATTTTGGTAGTTATGATTCAATCATACTTTTATGTAGACCTTAAACAGTTCTGTTCATTGTACTACTTTCTCTAATGTCCATAAAATTTCTACTTTAAATTAAAGTGGAAATGTTAAACTGCGATCAATATAAATGCTTTTTATATTGAAGCTAACCATGTCTTATTTTAAATATGAAAATTGAAATCAGAGTCGTTTGGCAGTGAAATTATATGTGCACTGCAGAATAATTTATATAATATCTTAAAGAATTATTCAACAAAAATTTCTCTGATTCATCGTAAAATTAATTTTTTACTTTCAAAAGATTTAAATGATGCAAATAAAAATATTTTATTTTATTTCAGTCAATAAATGAACTTATGAAAAAATTACGAATTTTAAATTTTACACAGTCCTTTGGTCGCAAGGAATCCTATTCTGCGAAATACTCTTGACACTTCAACTTTTAAATAGATAAATAAACGTCCCTATCTTCTGCGATGAATCTGACCGATTTATGAAGTTTTTATGCAGCAATTTTAGAACAATCAACATTTTCATAATCACAGGCCAATCACTGTCGAGAAATCCTGGCAGAAGATAAACGTATCTTCATTGAGACAGTCAGTGAAGTAGTCTAAAATCGCCAGATTTTATAGAAGAGTGTTATTGAAATTTCATAAATCAGTTAGTTTTTGTGATTGATTTAGTTGGTTGGAGTTCAACAATTTTTATTTAAAATATTGATGTCTCAAGAATATTTTGTTAAATATGATTCAAAGGGCAGATAACCTATGTAAAAAATTTAAAATTCCTGATTCATCGGAGCATTTATTGACTAAAGTTATATTAAATATAATTATTTAGTTCTTTTAGACCATTTTGTTAGCAAATGTATGCCCCAAATTAGCAGATGGTCGCTGATTAGAATGATTATAAGTACTAAACTAGGTTTGCCTTAAATTAAATTGTTTTATTGAATTAATAATATAGGTATTGTCAAAACTCATAGAAAACTTTTCCTCCTTTTACTTTTCAGAAAATATCTTATTTCATTTTTTTTTTTTTTTTCATTTTATACAGACACCCGCCGAAAATTACAATTTTATTTATTAAATTTGCAATTATAGTTTATTTATTTCTTTATTTAAACTTCTATCAATGTGATGGCAATACGTTGATAAAAGCTTTTTTTTTTTTAATTTGACGTGCTTGTGCAGATTAAATTTTATTTTTATTTTAAGCGAAATATATTATTGAAAAATATGGTTAAAATATATCTTTAAAAATTCGTTAAAAATCTAAGCATAATTTATAAATTAAAGCATTGGTATCATTAAAAAGATAATTTTTTGAGCTTTAATTTGATGCAAAAACCGATTTTGTACTGTATTATTTTCTTGTTATAGCGACAAAACGCTGAAATTACGCTTAGTTTTTAATTAAAATTCTAATTAAAAATTTTAAAAAATCGCTTCACGGTGCACATTCCCGATCTCCAAGGTATATATATATGCCAAATTTGATAACTGTATGTCAAACGGTTTGGACTGTAGAGCGCCAACACACACTGAATTTTATTTATAAGTATAGATTATCACATCGGGCTTTGGCCAAGGATTCCCGGCAACTTCGCAAAATGGCCAGCCAAAGTAGAAAATACGATATTAATTGCAAGTATTTCGGACTTTGGCCAAACCTCTTGGCCAATTCGCGAACTGGCCGTACTTCGGGCTTTGGCCGTAAAATATACAAACAAATTAATCGAGTTAATTAACTACTATCCCAAACTTTTTTCATTACGGAAATCGTGTTTTTTGTTTTTAATAATTCGATTCAACACGTCTTTTTATATAAGTGTATAATATTTCGTTCTGAAATTTGCAGTTGTTTTTGAGATATACTTAATTTTGTTTGCTGAAAACTCCGCTCAAAAGAAGTCAACCCACCAGGGACCGTATATTAAGTAAATCTCAGTTTGTTAATAGCAAAAATACTTTTTCCGCGTTTTTATTCCAGGAATTTCGGAGGAATAAACAACACGACTCAGATTCATCCTTAATATAATATATATTTTCTTTTTATTTGAATATTGAAGTATTTCCTTTACTTTTAGAATCAATTCATCATTTAGTCTTTTTTAGTTGATACCTCCCTAAGAAACTAATATACATCTTAATTTTTTTGGCGAATGAAATACATTGTTTAATTCATTTTTTCCCCTTAAAAAATCGCTGATTAGTGAAATGAGAATACCATAAAGACATTTTAAGCCAATCAAATTATCTGCATTTATTAAAATGACATATTTTCATTTACGTTTGGAAACAGTTGTTAATTGGATAAAAGATTTATTAAGTTTACTACTGTAAGAGTGATGGGCATTCTTTCTTTTATGCAACGGCTGATGTAATCAAGACAAATACAAACGAATAGAGCCAAGCACATTATCATGCTACAGTATCTCGAACTAGAGGTTCGAAAAATATGTTTTTTGATAAACGCAACTGCAAAGAGGAGATTATTTCATAATCTGAGGAAATCATTTTACGGATATTTTAAAAGTATTCTCCACTTAATTAAAGAAATTTATAAATGAGTGTACAACATTAAGTCATTGAGTATATAAATAATAAGTGCTAATTAATTTCCTTACTTCAGTGTTAATTAATTTCCTAATAGAAAGAAATGGCACGGATTTCCTAGGACATTATTCCATTTACTTTCAAAGATTAGATTAAAAATTAGTTAAACATTCCAACATTCAATCTGTCCTACAATCTAATTTTATATCGTCTGTGTGGAAAAAAAAATCAAGAAAACAAAATTCATATTAAATAGAAATTGTCTGATCTGAAAATAAATTTAATATTTAACTAATTGGATTATTATAATAGTAGTTAAAGATCGTTCTTCAGGAAGAGTAGATATATAAATACAAATAAATTTGATTCAATGTTCCTCAAAAAGTGAGCTTTGCGAATTAAATTTGGGAATTTTACAATTTTTGTGAATATTTGGAAAACAATATGGAATATGCGCACACTTTTTTGGATTCCGGCATTTTAGCAAGTCAACATTTCTTTCATGAAAAAGTTTTACTATATTACAATTCACTTTTTTTCCCACATCCATCTTTAAAAATTCATAAAAAATAATACAGTTGTGTTATTTAAGCATTTATTTCGTGACTTTATGAAGTATGATAATTTTCTTTAGGTGAATGAAAAAATTTTGAGAAATATATAATAATTTCCTAGAAATCGTCGAAAGTTCATATGTCTCATTTATCATTGGAAACATTTTTTAAAAGATTCTAATTTTCGAAATTTGTCATCTTACCATACATTAAAATTATGAAAATGAGTAAATTCAGAACATATTTAGACTTAAAATGTATAGAGAATACGCTCAAAAAATAAATTGAATGTTTCTAAAAGAACTACTTCATGAAACAAGAGCAGTCGCCACACCAAAAATCACCCAATTATACAGCTTCACATCCAGCAATAATGTTCGATTTTTTTGATAATAAAATAAGATAAAATTCCAAGTTACATAGAAAACATATTACATATTCATACATACATATTACATAGAAAAAAACTGGACACAAATATTATGGTTATAAAAGAAAGAGAAAACTTGTATGAGAACTCAAGGAGGCCTTAAAAATACTTTGTATATATATATATATATATATATATATATATAATCTCAAGGATTATCAAGGGAGATCCAAAAATACAGTGAGATAAGACAGTATCGTGAACAATTCTACAAGGGCATCCTGAGGGTTTACTAAAAAATCTGTTTTGATGAACTGAAAACATGAACATTTTAAATCGTAGTGGAGTAAGAATCAACATAACATACTGTGATATTTACAAAGTAGAAATATGAGGGAGATTCTGTGTGAGATGTAGAAGTGTGAGATTTTAATTTGGAATTTATCCCAGAGTCAGTAAAACCTTCCTTTATTTATTTTTTGTTTAAATCCAGGTTTAAGAATTTTTTTAAGGCCAAAATTTAATTTTTTAAAGACAGTGAAGTAACTAGAGAGGGATAGATAGAGCACTTGCGTTGGGCACAAAATTAAGGAATCAATTATTAAATTAGATTAACAATAATTATTATCAATTAGTGTTATATTACAGAAATTTGATGGTCAAATGCCTCCTCTGTCGAAAAGGATGTTTATTTCAAATATTTCGTCTGAGGAGGTGAGATGACGGACGATGTTAGAATTGATTAATTCCACAAGGTTTCTCACATTATGCTCAAAGGCGAAATATTAAAGTCCCCATAAATTCGTGAGAAATAATCAGAAAGTTTCATTCTAATTTTAATCAAAATGAAAGAAATGCCTTTTCTTTTTTTTTTTTTTTTTTTCGTTCTATAAAGGAAGTTTAGCACATATGAAAGAGGCAAGTTCACTTCACTATTTCGCTATTCCTATATCGATTTTAGCACTGAATTTTTGCGTTTATTAACATAATTTGATGTGTTGAAAATATAATAGTGGTTCATTTTAAAATTTATTTCTCTAATATCAAATGAAATTTCACTGCTAAATACATAGTAAAAAATGTATAGAAAGAAAAAAAATAATGAATAAAGTTTTGCACATAAAAGTAAATAAAATTTATCAGTCAATAATGACACTGAGATTAAAATATATGAAACAATTTCTAAAATGGTACGCAAGAGCAAATAATGAATTCATATTAACTTTTGACGAAATCTGAAACGTTTTCTTTCTGCACTGAGTTAGATTATTATCTACGATGAAGTTTAATGTTAACAAACACATTACAATTTGCCTTCACTATTAAACGATTAAATATCTAAAATTTGTTTATCCCTTATTGTGTATTGCAATATCCGCTGTCTTCGTAACAGCGGGCTTGTCCATGGCAAGTGCCATAAGAAACAACAACAACAATACACATATAATAGCTTTAGTATTAAATTACATTATGTGTTATAGAATGAGGTTTTATATTATTTTCTAGTTGACATGAGTATCACTTTTGAAGAATCATGTCTTTCAAATAAAACTGATAGTAAGAAAAATGTCTTATAATTTTTTTTAAAGGAACAACATTTTAGAATATGTCTTTGAAATGTAAACGAATTAAGAGAAAAAGTACAATTCAGAGAAAATTTATAAGGTTTCCAAAGCAGATTTTAACCGTTAAATTGATTACACAATAAAATAACAATAAAAAATCACCTCAGATCTTCAATGGTCCAAAAATAGTTTAGCAACTTACTTTTCTGAGTACATAGTAAGATGAAACAGAAAAACAAACTAACTAACTAAAAAGATTCCTTTTTTTTTTTTTTTTTTTGAAAAACAAGAAAGATAATTTTATAAAGTTTCAGAAACTTTATCACAAATTTTCACAGAAAATGTATCCTTTTTCATCATCATAAGCAATATTTATTAAAATAATAAGGAAGTACAATTTTACATGCCATAGTCAAATTTAAAACGTTTTAATTTTAATTCATATTTCAAATCAGCATTTCAGATTTTCTGCAATAATACACCATCGAACTACATGCAATAAATTCAAAATCTATCATCAAATCCAGCATAAATTATTATTAGAAATAGATTTTGATTGATAAATTTAAAGGCAGGAATTAAATATTTCTATATATTAAAAATAAATTCAATTACTAAGACTTTTGTATTTGCTCTTTTATAATTATATGTTTGTATGAACAAAATATTTATTTCAGAATCCAGAATTTCTAAATATTGTTTATAGGCAAAAAAGTATCACATGTAATTAATTCATTTTTATTCATATATATATATATATGGGTGTTTACTGGTAGATTAAATTATTTATACATATTTTTAAAAAAAATTTCATGTGCAAGATATGAAAAAAAGGTTTTTAAAATTTTATAATATATCAAAATATCAACACTAAATATCTCTTATCTGAAACCTCTTAAGTGATTAAGCCCTTAATTGGTTTATTTTCTCTACTATCTAATCATGTCGAACCTTCTATTTTGACCATATTTTTGTTTCGAATGAAAATTCCTCTTAATCAAACATATGGATATCAAAACTAAACCATAAAAGCGTAGAACCTGATTTAAGTAAACTGGAACAGATGTTTATGCATTCCACATAATAGTTTGTGTTATTCACATTTATGGATGGTTATAGAAGTTATTATCGCTAATTATAACATTAAGGAATGGATTGATTACTGTTTCAAAGTATAAAAAAGCGGACAATTGATGCACATGCAGGTAAACTAATTAAGGGATTAAAATGAATAAAATTTCTTTGAAGATTCAAACAATTTTATTAAAAATTTTCAAAATGTTTCTATAAAATCTGTTTTTTTAACCATTTTAATACAATATTCTGAAAATATTTTTTTAGGTTAATAAACTATGTGCACTATGAAGCTATTTGTAATATGTAAATCATTAGAATTCAAAAATAATTTGAAAATTAATGCTTTCTATGATTAACAGCAATTCCAATCTTTGCACTCTTTGGAATAAAGTTTCAATGAAATAATAAATATAAAAATCTTGAAAAAGAGGCACTTTTATCAGCATAATAAAAAGGAAAAATAATTTCTTAATAAAAATTCTGAATGTTAAAAAAAATTATAAAATATTGAGGTACAGATAAAAAAATATGTAAACTGTAATTGCATCCCATTTAAAATTTATTTTAAATTGTATATACTGAATGTCTGGAATTTTTTCTTTCATGATATATATTATGAATTATATTATGACTAAATGAATTATATTATGGCTGAATGAATCATATTATGGCTTTATTGCCTTCTCCTATTGTTTCCTGCTAACATAAATTTTAACTATTTCTACTTTGACTTCCAGATTTTAAAAAACATTTTCCTCTTAATATATTGATAAAAGCATTTTCTCAAAGGTCCCCCCCCCCCCAGTTTTTAAACATTATTTTATTCTACTTAAATAGTAATTCTTGTCGCTTCATATTATTCTTAATTTCTTAATCAAACATATGGATATCAAAACAAGACCATAAAAGCGTAGAACCCGATTTAAGTAAACTGGAATTTTAATCACATCATTAATATATTTCAATTTTTAATAAATATCTGAGTATTCTTTTTTATGAATATTGTGTCCTATTTTTTTATGTTATTTCGTGATTTCCAAAGCAAAGCACTATTTCCAACTTTTTTACTATGTTAAAAAAACGGTATTTAAAATCTCCTTTTTTTTTTATTACTTTCTACTTCTTAATCTTGAAATATACTTCACAATTCATGGTTACCAATTTTACAGATTTTAAGAATTAATATTTCGGAAATTAATATCCAAATGAAGGCAACCGGGTGAAAATAGTTTCAACTGAATTTATATATTAAATGATATTTAAGAGCTTTAAAATTATTAAAATACTTTATTCCCATTGGGTACAATTAATTATAGTGAAAATTTTAGAACTTTAGTACATGAGGAAGTGAGCGGAAAATCTATAGCAAATTTCCATCCTTACAAATATAAAACATACTAAGTAAAAGCGTTTAAAAAGAAGCATATCATATTTCAAATGGAAAAGAGGAGAACTGCATAATTTCAGTATTTGCTCAGGCTGCCATTTTTTATAGATACGTTACTAGCTGTAAGTAGTAAATGAAAATCTAATTCGCAGTTTTAAAAAGCAGGTTGCTGTTGTTTTCTTTAATTAATAAATCTAATACAAAACTTGACATTTAATGAAATCACAAATCTGCTGTCTTTTGCTTAATTAGAGAATTCATGTTTTCCCGATACATTACATTGAATTATTTTCATTGCTATTCCAGAAATGGCTGGGCTTCGGTTATAGCTGTATTTAAAGAATTTTTTTTTTTTTTTTTTTTTTTTTGAAATCCGGAATTAATATATTCGCGTAAATTTATAAAATTTGTATTGGTGGTTTTATAACAGAATGTAAAATATCTACATAAAAATAATGGAAATGCATTATCTTAATTGGATTTTGCGCATGTGCTGTGTAAACCACAAAAATATTATATATTCTCATTTAAAAAATGCATGTACAGTTTTTTGCCATTTTGTGGAAAATTTATTGGATTACCGTTAGTACCTACAGTAACGGTACCATCAGCTTTCAACGTTAGGTGTTCCCATAGGACTTTAGAGTAAAAAATGTTGATATATCTACTCATTAAATGAAACTACCATTTTGAGAATAGGATATTGTGTGTTTGTCAATCTTTGGCTCTTCATAAATAAGAATACAATTTTTTTTTAAATCTATTTTGGGCTTTTGTAAACTTTTGAATTGACTGAATTGAATAGGCTTACCATCTGTTGTAGATTTATCATTCACACATGCCTAGTGCTCTAAAAAGGGTACAGTGGGGTAAGCAGGGCAGATGCTCTGGGCATTATTATTAGAGGCTGTAATATTCAGAAATCACTCAAGTGCAATTAGAAAAAACTAAATTTCCTTTTAAACTTTTATTCTCCAGATTCTTAAATTCTCTACTAACTCGATTCAAGTGTAAGAGATCATACAGAACATACTTCTTTTTATAACTCTGGAATCATGTTGAGCTAGGTTTCAAAATAGTAAATAGCTTTATTTCAGAAATTTAAAGACTCCATCTGTGAAAAGAAAAAGTTATTAAAGACCTTTTCAAATATTTATTGAATGGGATTTACGTGACCATGCTCATACGCTTTTAGAAAAGAAAATATAATATATCGATACCCTCTACAATGTATTTCATGATATATACTTGGTGATCAAATGCCTTTGCTTCCAGATTTCATATTGTATGGATACTGGTTTCTTCTGAAATTCATGAAAAATAATTAAAAATAAAGTATTAAATGTATTTTTAAAGAGCATGGAATAGGAAGAAATATTTCTGCGAATTGAAAAAAGGGATTAAGCTCTAGAGGTCCTTACGCAATAAAAATTTAGAAGTCCCCTTTCTCTCTCCCTAAAAAATGATTTATGATTTTAATTATGATAATGATTAATGATTTAATAATGATTTTAATTTATCTATATAAGTAGTTTTTAAGAAATGCACATTGCAACAAACTGAAATTACAAAATATTTAATTGCTTATTACATTCAAGAGATTTATTCAAATTGTAAAAAATAACAAAACTTTTTTAACACATTCTATAATATTCAAAAATTTGCCAGGGCTACTGAACTGACAAGCTAGCTAGTCAGCTAACTGCAAAGATTGTTGCCAATTGCATTAATCTGGAAACCAATTTGAAAGAATGGGGAAAAAAAATCTTAAGAGATAATATTTAGAAATTTAAAAGATACTTGATTTTTTAACTTAAAAATATGTGAATACATGTTCTTTGAAAATGAAATGAAAACACAAAATTGGATTACCCTGAAAATGCCACGAAATAAGTCTGGAAGCCTCAGGCACCTACAGAGTTGTCTAATTAATCTATTAGATAATCTGGTCCAGCGTCATTGGTAAAGCGGAAAAGGAATCCATTTTAAATTATCAGTCCTTAATGTTTATATTGCTGCATTGAAGAAAGACAATCGGATCTCCATGGCCGAATGGTCATGGCACTGGTCTCATGATCAAGAGACCTGGGTTCGAATCCCGCTAGAGACAATGCGATTAATAGTATATGTAAATACTTAATTCCTTTATTTCATGTTCCAGAAGATACTGGACATTTCTTTAGTTTACCAGACAAGTGTTCTGGACTTTTCTTACTGTCTCCAGAAGAGTATTCTGGAACTTTCTCTGCTTGTATAAAAGCAGATTTGTCAGTTTCTGAGTTCAGTTAATAAATTGGTTTAACTCTGCTTCTTGTGTGCATCATTGAGTTCAACACTAGAATATCTACGTGACAATATGGATAAATAGTAGTGACTATGATTTTTTTGTATTATTTTATTTATATATTTTTCAATGGTTTAAGTGTCTGCATGTATTTTATTTTAAGTTTCTTTTCAAATACGAGATCAACGAAATTAATATTTGTTTTACATCTTCTATTTTCCCACCAGCAACTTGTTAAATTTCATATTTAAGCTATTTTTAAGAGGTGACAATGTATTGGGTTTTCTGACCAGTAAAATTTTTTTCAGTAAAATTTCATTAAAAACATCTGAAACAATTTTATAAGATTTTTTTTAGAAATGTTTTTGTGATTTCTTTTAAATAAAGAGAAGGATAAAATTTAGTGCCATTGTATAATTATCTCTACTTACACTAAAAGAGAATGTGTGTATCCATTGTTTATCTGTTGATGCACTATAAGGTAAGCCATTTAGTTTAGTTTCCAAATGTGGCACAATTTAGTTTTTAGCAAGTTAATTTCCATTTGAAGTGAATTTTTAGATTCGTTAGTTATTTCCAATTAATTAAAACTCAAGTGAAATTAAATTAACATAACTCCTACAAATATTATTGCATAAACACTTTTCAGGCCATTCAGTAAAATTCCAACATTTTTTTTAGTTATATAGAGTTAGTGGTGAGATTTTCACTTAATTTTAACAAATATGTAAAAGTATTTCTAGATATGAACTTCCAGAGTAGCTTTCATTTTTGAAATGAAAATCAAAGTCATTTCATGGCTTTATAAAATCTGTAAGTCGTTTGTTTTTCGTCTCTTGTTTTGTTGAAAAATATCATTAAATAGTCGTTTGTCGTTTGTTTTGTTGAAAAATATTATTAAATATAAGATAGCTTTTTAATCAAAAAAGTAACTTTATTTTTATGCAACGAAATATGTTTACTAATATTAACTTATGTAACTTTATTCTTATGCAGATTTTATAGTTTACTAATATTAAGTTTCTTTTTCTCTTTCAGTAATTTTAAATACCAGATAACTTTTATTTCAGCATTAGATTTGTTACCTGACATTTATTAAATACGCAAGAATTACTCAGGAAATTTTAATATTTTCTGCAGCAACAGTGATATTTATTGAGCATATCTAAAGAAAAATGGAAATTTATTTTGCATTAAAGTTAATGAATTTTTAGCTATGAAATTCTGTTATTCTTTTATGCGAAATAGCTAGAATAAATATGATTTTAATATTTTATTGCTTACAAATATTAGTCTCACTTTTCAATGCTGTTAATATGAGCATAAGATAATTTATGTTTTCGAATTATATTTGGCATACAATATATTTAGTATAAAGATTAATAATTTAGATATTTTCTATTAATTTTCTTTATTTTCTAGATATATTTAGCTGTACAATTCATAAGATAACTAATTTTGCTTAGTTTCAGGGTAAAATTTCTCCTGCATCAATTAATTTGTTTTAAAATTTCCTGCTAAATTTTGCTTAAATATATACTTTATAATCATCTATATAATGTGAAATTGTAATTTTAATTAAATTCATGCTTGATCAATGATAAATAATTGTAATAAAATCGTATTTAGAAGGAAATTTTGCGTGATAATTTTATACAAGTTAAATGTGATAAAAAAAAATTCAGTGCAAAAGTGCAAACATTTTCATTTTTTTTTTTCTGTATGAAAATTTATTTCAAATACAAGGGGTGTTCAATGAAAAGGTACGAAACGTCTTAACAACGTAGCCGTTAACATATTTGCCTATGCCGCCATGGGAGAACGTAGCGAGACATCTAGGAATGCAATTGGAGTCTTCGTCGGCATGCGCAGGAGAGAGCAGGGGCTCTTATAAAGAGCGCCATTCAAGGTTCGCTACCTGTTGAATTCCTCGAGCATAGAAGAACCATGAACTCCGATGTGTACTGTGAGACACTCCGAAGACTACACAGGTCCATCAAGAACAAAAGACCGGACTACACACGGAGGATGTGGTTCTGCTCCATGATAATGCGTGTCCAGACGTCTCTAGGGTCACACAAGTGGAACTGGCCAAGTTCAAGTGGGAGCAGCTCGACTATCCGCTCTACAGCCCAGACATGTCGCCCTGCGATTTTCATGTTTTTGGTCCCCTGGAAAAACATCTGAAAGGAAAGCGCTTCAACTCGGACGGCGAATTCAAGGATGCTGTGAAGGACTGAGTTTCGTCACAGGAATTCTGGGAAAAAGGAATCCTTCGGCTCGTTAATCAATGGGATCGTTATGCTCAGGCACATGGTGTATACTTTGAATAAAGTCTTCATTTATACCCACAGTGTCATTTTGAGACTTTTCAATTGAACCCCCCCTGTAGTAATATTTTTTCAGTGCCCCCCCCCCCCCCCCATAGATTCCGATTTCGTATTTTGCTGTTCTTGTTTGCACTTCTTTCAATGTATCAAAAATTAAATTATCTCAACAACTAAATTAAGGTTTGTTGACATTAGAAAATAGATATAAGTAATTTAACAGCAGAACAACCTGGTCGCTGAAGTCGTCTAATTTGCAACAATATGTTTTATTAGTTCAGCAATAATTCATATATTATTAATAAGGTTCAATTACAATATTAACTCTCCCTCTCTTAAAATTTCGCTGGGAAATATGAAAATTGGTCTTTATAAAAAGACGGAGGAGATTAGCTCTCTTTTGATATATCTGCTCTGGACGCTACAGATGCTCTGGACGCTACTTTATGTTGGTATGTGTCTCTTTAGAGGTATGTTTAAAATTAATAAAGTTTTTATAAATCAAAACAATCATTTAGCTATGTAATTTATAAATGCAACAACTTAACAATTACAAACTTACTTTCAAGACATTCATCAAGACAGTTTGAACATGAGGCGAAAAAATTCAGGAAAAATATTTTGTAGGCTTCCACAATCTTAAATGATTTTGAACAGGAAATATTTTACCTATTAAAAAAAATTCAGTGCTTTCATGTAAAACGCAATAATAGAAAACGCCAATTATTCTTTCAAAATCAAAATACTCTAATTCAGTTTTCCAGGCAAGAGGAATGAATTATGTGTTAAAAAAATCATGTTATATTACATAATTTATATATTTACATAAAAATTATATATTCCGGTAATAAACAACATTTAAAAAACCAAACACATTCAAATGACCTAAAGAAAATATTAATACAAAATTAATTCTGTAAAAATTAATAACTGGTTAATAAATAATAACGTTAATCTATTTGATTAACATATAACTGATAATCTGAAATTAAAACAGAAAAAATCGTTAAAAAAATAAATAAAAATAAAAAACGTAAATAAGCAACAAGACATACTTTTAATCCACTAGGAACAAAAAAAAGGAATGGTTTTACGCATGTGAAAACAAAATCCGGAGGATTTTTGCATCGCCTATAAATTCAAAAATATATAATTCACTTTAAAATATGAAAATCTCTATACAACATATCTCTAGTGTAGATCTATCATAAATGTAGATAATTAATACGCCTAGAATCTATTCTCTTAAAATTTCTTATATAGGTGCTGCTAGAAATAATTAATTTAACATAATTTTTTTTAAAGTTAATTCAAAGCAAAAACAAACAAACAGCAGCTATTAAAGGAAAAGAAAGTTAAATTGGACATTATAGACTTATATCATAATACATCTCTGAACGGAGATACTATGCATTTATCAATAAAATCACAAGATGATATGGTTACTTTTTTAAACTTTCTTATTTTTGAAATTGTAAATAATGTAAATTATGTAATAATTTTTTTTACATAAGGATATTCTAACATAAAAAAGTCTATATTTCTGCTTTCCTTTTAATGCTATCTATTTATTAATAATAATTATCAAGATGCGATTGTTTAAATTTTTAACCAAACTCTACCAAAAAAGGATAGAATTCTTTTGAATATAAAATGCATTTTGTTTACCATACTTTAATGATTTTTTATACACCCCTGTTAGCTCATATGTCCCTGTCAAAAAAAAATGTTTTAAAAGCTCTTCAGATATTTATCCTGCGATTTTAAATCTACTTCAAAAAGCAGATGCAGTGATATAAGTACAATGCGGCAGGCAGAGCATGAACCTTAGGCGCTATTACCCAAAGGAGCAAAACCGAAGAAACAATTTCTTACAATATGGATAAAAGTAATTTATTTTTGCTTTCGCTTTTCCCAATTATTCTTAATAATTAAATTAATTCCAATCAATTGAGAGAGAACGAGCTTTTTTACAACTTGGGGGCCAACTTATGCTAGGTTCTTCAAGACAAAGTAATAAATAGAGATCTCTAACAGAGATCTGATGATCAAAACTCTATATCTGAAATTATAAGATTCTTTTCAAAGATTTGGGCCTCAATGGAAAGGGTGGTTTACTTGACTATTCTCAAATATTTTTAGAACAGGGAAGATAATACATAGATTAATTCAACAAGATTGTTTCGCAGTATACATTGAGATAAAATGGTTTAGAGTTAGATTGAGATAAAATGGATTATATTCATACTAATTGAATATCGGATTCTCGACATATTAGGAGTAAAGGACTATTCCATTTTAAAAGAAAATGTGGGGGAAAATATTTATTTGCTAAGTTAAGTGTGCAGAAAGTAAAATCCAATCTACGAAAATTAGTTTCAATGAATAAAAAAGTATTATTATCATTCGTCGAAATTTTAATAATTATTTTAAATGAAAAATAATAAAAAGTTATATTTTACTTGCATTTATAAAAATACAGTACATCATTAGCAACATACACTCAAGAGCCAAAACATTATGATCATCCCTACATTTTGCAATGAACTCTCCTGGATGACGTGGAAGGCACGTGATCAGGTGGAAGTGGTATTTAACTGCTGCTGGGAAGTCTGAAGAATCAATTTTTTCATTTTCAGTCTCCAGCTATGGAAGGAGACGGACGCTCAGAAGGCTCTAGCAGTTATATGAGCAAGAGTAGCGGAAAAAGTATTTATCCCGGCACGCTTTGGGAAACTACTGAACTGATGGACGGAATCCAAAAGCACTGCAATAATCTTAAGATGACAGAGGGAACCTTGAAAGAAGCTAGGAAAAGATTAAAAGACCTGGAAGAGGGAAAAAACGAAAGCTATATCATGACAGAGGATGATAGAAGGGGTTGGAAAGAGCAATACATTGGCAAAATTACGGAGTGTGAAGAAAAAATTAAGAAGGCAAAACCCTGCATTAAGAGAGAGTGTAGAGCACATAACGGAGATAAGAATCTCTGTGCACGTATAAGATATTTACAAACTAGCATCCGACAACTAAATTTCACTGCAAAAACTTTCATGGACACCCTACAACAAATGAAGAAGTGTAAATTAGATCACACTACCCAATACCATGATGACTACACCAAACTCCAAGAGATCAATGCAGATATCAGTAGCAGAGAAGAGGAGCTAGGGGAACTTGGTCCATGCCCTGACACCACATGTGACAAGCACTCACCCGAAAAAGTAGAGCAACCCCCCCAGCCAGCAATCTCACTACAACCAACTGAAAACAATAATATTCCAATGGACATAGTAAATGAACAGCCCTTCCAACCAGTGGATAAAAGACATGCGGCAAAGAGAAAAAACTCAATAGAAAATCCTGAACTCCACACTGCCAACAAATTCCAATTGCTTGAAGAGAACCCGGAAAATAAGAAGGAAATTCCCCCCATCCATATGAAAATAACAGAAGGCTATAATCTAATCTTACAACAAATTAATAGAGACTTCCCCAACACTGAAAACACTTACAGTAATGGATTTATTAAAATAACCCCTGATACCATGGAAGCAAGGAAGGAAATTACTGAATTACTATCTAAAAAGAAAATAGAACACGTGCTATCTGAAGACCCATCCGAGAGGCCAATTAAAATTATCATTAAAGGATTGCCGTTAAACCAAGACAAAAATGACCTCAAACAAGAACTGGAAGCCTTAAATTTTAAAATTGGAAGAATCTCACAGTTAAAAAATTTTAGATCCAAGACCTTCTACCCCATTTTCCTAGTGGAAGTAATGAAAACAGGCAACTATAACAACATCTACAATACTAAGACACTCTCCTACATCAGAGTTAAAATTGAAACATATAGAAGACCTGCAAAGGCTACGATGTGTTATAGATGCGCTGGATTTTACCACAGTGCCAGGAATTGCAGATGCAAGCCGAGATGCATTAAATGTAATGGGGACCATACAACTGCAGAATGCCCACAAAAGGAAAGAATCCCAGAACCCACCTGTATCAACTGTAATAAATCCGGACACCTAGCCTCATGGAAAGGATGCCCTGCCTACCCTAAGACAGCCCCAACACCAGTTAATAGGAGAACATATGCAGATACCCTAAAACGTAAGGAAAATATCATCCCAAGACCACAAGAAACCGTCCAAAACCCACCAGCCCCAAGAACAAGACCCCAATATCAACAACAGAGACCGGATGACACCCCGACTTTAGAAGCTCATAACCCCTTAACCAATGTAAACGAAATGAAAGAAATTATTGAAGCCTTCAGAGAAATCAGAAACCTACTAAAAGAATTCCCCGGACTAATTACAGCTGCAGCCAAATTAAAAGAAGCTAAGACAAAAGACGAGAGGAAACTGATTCTCCTTAACGCACTTTTAGAGTAAGTCTCTAACCATCCGCCCACCTGCCTAATGCTAGCTCCTGATTCGCCATCGCCAGACAATAGATAAACCGCCACCCGGGTCAGCTCTTCAGAAAAATTTCGTCAACAACACCCTCTCCCACACACCTCCAGCTAACCGTTCCTGATTGGTCACCGCCGCACCTACTCCTCCTGCCTTCTTCGCTTTACCATTCCAGGTCTCATTTCTCAACTGCCAAGATGAGAGGAAGGTTCTTCGGACCGTTCCTCTCCAAAAAGTCTATGTCATCTATGAAGCGCAATGCCTTTCTTCAATTTAATTCAAAGACAGGAGATAGCTTCAGTATGAAGCGGGCTCTCCTTAACCTCTCTCTCTGAAGAATCAATCTTTCACTTATTTCTGTGTGTGATGGGAAAGGCTGCGGATCTAAGCGACTTAGATAGAGGGCAGATTTTAATGGCTCGAAGGCTCGGAACAAGTATTTCTGAAACTGCACGACTCGTGGGTTGTGCGCGATCTACAGTTGTTAGTACTTATGCAAAGAGGATGAATGACGGTGAAAGCAGCAGTAGACGGCATGGTGTTGGACGTCCACACGCTATCAAAGAAAAAGGTCGTCGGAGACTGTCTCGCATGGTGAAGCAAAACCGGAGCCAGACAGTGGCTCAGCTGACAGCCCAATACAATGAAGGGCCAAGTAGAATAAAATCGGAGCACACTGTTCAGCGGACACTGTTGGATATTTGGCTACGCAGCAAACGTCCCACTCGTGTGCCTTTGCTGACCAAGCGTCATCGCCAACTGCGGATGCGCTGGGACCGGGAACATCGCGACTGGTCCATGGATCAGTGGGAGAGAGTTGCCTGGTCAGATGAATCACGGTTTGTCATGCATCACGCCGATGGCCGTGTCAGGATACGCTGTCTTCCAGGCGAACAGTTGCTCCCTCAATGTACAGTAGGTCACACACAGGCCGGTGGTGGCGGTATTATGCTTTGGGGGACGTTCTCTTGGGCGTCTCTGGGACCCGTGGTTGTGGTAGAGCATACCATGAATGCTACAGGGTATCTGAACATCATTGCGGACCAGATGCACCCTTACATGGCCTCTGTTTTTCCAGCTGGAAATGGAATGTTCCAACAGGACAACGCCCCGTAATCACAAGGCTAAAATTGTGTTGGAGTGGTTCCAGGAACGTGATGCTGAATTCCAGTTAATATCCTGGCCGCCTAACTCACCGGATATCAATCCGATAGAACACCTTTGGGATGATATGGGACCACCATGACCACCAATTCGCAATATCTCGGATTTGCGTGACCGTTGCTTAAACATTTGGTACAATCTGTCTCCGGCCATCTACCAAGGACTTGTGGCATGCATGCCAAGGCAGGTTGAAGCTGTGTTGCCTGCCAAAGGTGGGAGAACTCGTTATTGACAGTTGGTCATAATGTTTTGGCTCTTGAGTGTAGATGCTACTCATTAACACTATTATGCATGCACTTTCCCAAGCATGTCATTTAAATATTTTGCCCAGATTGAGTTTTAACAAACGTTTTTGATCACTTTTACTATAAAATTGTTATCTTTCTTTTTAATCATAGAGATACATGCAACTTAATTAGTATAGAGCAAAAAGTACTTTCAAGAAGCAAAACTAAATACCTACCTGAACTGCAAATTCCAGCTGCATCATAGCTATACAGATGTTCTTCGATTTTTATTTAACAATCTTGTTTATGAAAACCAGTCATTTTAATCTTTCCGGTCACAAATATATCTCTATCAGAGCCTTCATTTAATGTCAAGGAAATGAGTTTTTCAGAAGCCAGAGGATGCCAGTCACCCAAGGTACATCCAATGTCTTCATGAACATCAAAATAATGACAACGTTTTGTAAGCCGCATAGATGGGACATATTCATACACATCAACGCTGTCACATATGTGTAGTAATAGCAGAATACCTGCAAAACATTTCTCATTGAGTCAGATATATAGATGCTCATTAAAAACAATACTGCAAAATACTAATTAATGTTCATGACTATTAAAATATATCGATAAAACCAGACTCCCCACAACAGAAATCAATAATAATATATATTTGATCACAAGATTAAAGCAAGGAACAAGCATTTACAAGATAAAAAAAAAAGGCTAAAGAATGATAGGGCCAATGTAACATTAGATATTACTAAATTATTAAAGGGTTAATATCTAGAAGAATCATATTCACAATCTAAAGGATGTTCAATAATATATTTTACAATTTCTGAGATGTATGATCTTGTGTATGATCTAAAGAGTATTAGATAATTTCAAAAGTTTTCTAACAGTCAGATTTAAGCAACAAGATAACTTTGAGCAATGCAATGATAAAAGAATGGACAACGGTCAGTAGAGACAAAAGTCATGATTAAAAATTATAGAAAAATATTCTATTCATCAGGATATAATAAATGATATAAGAGTATTATATTCGAGGAAACTGCAAACAATTATTTCTACAGTTCAAGTTAGGGTAAAATCTTGAGAGAAAACAATTATTAACTATTGGCTTATTCCACAGATTTTGAAATGAAGGATCAAAAATTTTCTCTATTATCATGATTGTGGCAAAATTTTTTATGAAAAATATCTGATCTTGTAGTTACATTAATCTCATTAAACATTAATCTCATCATAAATAGTATATTTCATGACATATGCCAAAAATTCCAAATTTTCTGTTTTATGGCTTCGACAGTTCCTTCACGTTTAATGCAGGTACTTAACATATTTTTTTCAATTAATAATATATTTTTAGTAAGAATACATAAAAAATAACAAAATAATGCCTATTTTGATATTTCTTAAATAATCAAAACTCATTAAATCAATCAGTCATTAAATTAACATAAAATTCTAAATTATTATTTACAAACTATGATCATATACTATTTGATAAACTACTATCCAATTTTTTAAAATATTGTGATTTAAATTATAATTTTTAACGGCCAAGTATGTGATGTTGTGGCTGGGTATGTGACTTCAAACAGTCAAATTGTAAATGCACTGCAAAGTTTTCATTTCATCTCACTAGATGGCAGTAGAATCTCGTTTATTTATCATTTAAAACTTGCTGTTAGTTTTTATCCTATATTTCACAGCACATGGGGTTTAAAGTATGCTGCAAATGTGTTTTTAAAATCTATAAACATCTTTGTGTAATTTATTATTTGAAGCATAAAATATGAAAAATGAAAAAAGAAGAGAGAATAATGCAACACAAAAGAGATATTATGTGAAAAGAGAGATATGATCAGAATTTTAAAGAGAAAGAAAGGTTAATACAAAAAAAAGAGAGATACAAAGGTAATAACTATGACAAAAAAGAGAAAAACAAATTGAAACTGCTGAAGAAAGGCATAGGAAATGCAGAGCAGCCCTGAAGTTAAATACCTTTAATGAATTTTCAAGTTTGAATACCTTTACAGCGACTATCTCGAAAGAATTTCATTACAGAATTCCGGCAAAGCAATAAATAAAACTTGGAATGCCTCACCCACCTCACCTTGAAAATGAATTATTGTTGTGTGCAAATTAGTGAAAAGGGTGGATTTTAAACTACAAAAGCAAAGGAACTCAATGTTAATGATGATAATAAAAACAAAACTTGCAGCACAATTCTTATGTCCAACAAAAATAGTGTATACTGCTGCAGGAATGCATAAAGAAATGACAATGTGGGAAAAATATATTAAAAAACGTGATCGTAAGCTTTATCTTACAATGAACATGAAAGAAGCACATGCTTTATATAAAGAAGAAAATCCAAGCATCAATATTGGATATTCAACATTTTGCAGTTTATGAACAAAAAATATTCTTTCTCTTAAAAGCACACCTAGTGGCCAGTGTAAATGTAGAAGTCATGAAAATTTTATTATGTTGCTAAAGGAATTAAATATTATTGGAAAGAAGTACTCTGCAATTCAGAATCAAAGCGTAGGAAGACAAATTATAAAAAGTGCAATGCTGGAGAATTGCTTTTAAGTTTTATTAGCACAAAGGGGGTTAGATGATACTTTTAATGTCCAATGGGTTCAATCTGAAAATAAGCGTTTCTTTAAAGAAACTTTCAAAGTTTCAAGCAACACGTAAGAATAAAACGGATCCAGGCTGAAGCCTTTCAATCTGATATTAAAAAAATGGTACTGTTATATTGCAAGTAGATTTTGCTATGAGTTATTCTTTTGAGTGGCAAAATAAAATACAATCTGCTCTGTGGAACAAGCAAAATGTAACTTAGTTTATATCTGCAATGTTTGAAAATAAAAAAATTAAAATAAAAACACTATTATCTTATTGTAAAAGATATCAAATATGAATCTCAGCTATCTGTGTCTTCTTTCATTTTAAAACTTCTTAGAATTATTAAATTATAAGCAAACAACCCAAAATTAATTATTTGATGGCCCACCCAGTGAGTTTAAAAACAAATTTGTTATCTTCTTTTTGTGTTATCCAAAATACAAAAGTATTTTTCAGGTTTTAAATGGAAATATTCAGCAACTCCCACAAAATGGGAGCTCTCGAGAATATTTTACTAAATATGAAGAATAGGACCAATAGATTGTATAAAAATTTAAAGATTCTAAGTTTTTTTTTACCAAACATTTACTGATTTAAACTATACAAAAATAATTCTTTAGTTCATTTGGAGAATATTTTCAACTGGAATGCTAGAGCATATTTCAATGCCTATACCTAGCAGTTAGCAACTGGATCATAATAATAAAGTATATTTTACATATATGGATGCACATACCATAAACACACAAGGTAGAAAACATATTCAGTTTCAAAACAAAAGCTTGTCCATATTTTTATTAATATAAAATACATTTCTTAGGGATCTGAAATTATTTTATTCAGAAATTTCATGGAAATCAATACAAAATATCTTTAAAATGTGAATTTATAAATAAGTCTATTTTCTCAAGAATGAGTTTGTGTTGAAAGCACCATCCCTTAAAAAGGAGGTTGATAATATTTTGAATTTCTATTTTTGCATTCTGCTCTTTTGATAAACAGAAATTACTATAATTTTTCACACTGGAGTATTACCAGTATTTTGCATAGAAATTTTATGATACGTCATTAGAATATATGTTATTTTAAATAATAAAGCTAAATCCCAATTTGTTCAGCAAAAAATATAAAATTTCAACTGTCATCTTCACTTACTTCGGCAAAAGCAAAAGCTTTAATTGTCTCAACTCATTGCATTCTCATCATATTACTTTTCTGAATGAAACAAGGTTACTAGAAATCAACTAGGCTTGGTGAATTCAGTTGCTGTTATAAAGATGGTTCAAGAAAGAATACATCTATTCATCTGGATGCCTCTATACATTATCAAGTATTTAATATTTCTAAATTGGCATTAGGTAGATATGATAGATTTGTACTGAATACAAAAGACTTTTTAAGCTAAAGGGATTTGCCACTGCCATAAAATTTTGAATATTGGTAAATTTTATGATACAAACTATCCTAAAATTAAACTGCTGTTTAAAAAGAAAGCACACAACTAATCCACAGATAATGAAGCAAATTAGAAAGATATATACCTAAAAATCCAGAAGATGGAGGATTAGGTTCAACAGGTACTAATGTATTTGATTGGATAAAATCCCAAGCTGTCCACAAGACCTCTGGATGTAAAATGTAAAAATACTGATCGGGATATATTTCTCTATGTAACCAATATGTAGAAAATAGGTCAAAATCAGGTTTCTTATACCACTATAAAAAAGAAATTTACACATAAGCTAATGTTAAAAATTATGCACAACATAATAACAGTTTTGGAACATATTTGTACAAATCTTTTATTTGATAAGGGCAATGGTTCCATCAAAATTAATTACTTTATTCACTAAAGATAGAATTTGAACTTTCATTTTTTCTCTAATTTGTTGAGAAATAATTCAATAAAGTTCTACAATCCTTGGTACATTGAATCCATTTAATTTGATTATTTCAATTCCTCATTTATTTCTTGCTATGTTGCTTTCTTTTTGTTCATTAAATATTCCACTTTTTGTATTTATTTATTATTATTATTTTACTTCACTATTTCCTCTCTTAAAGATTTAAAAAAAAAAACATTCTACAGTTATGTTTCAGAAGATATTTTTATCAGGAAGTTTGTCAGGATATTTTGTCAATTATTACTATAATACCTGCTCCTACCAGCAATTTTTGTCTGTGATCTTGTTTGTATTATTGGCTATGACTTCCTCTTCTTGATACTGATCATACCATAAACTGACTTGTGCAATAAGATTCATTAAACATTGCCATATGAATGTTTTTAGAATTACAATAGGAAATCATCACAGAACATAATCAGTGATTTAAAGAAAAAATGAAATAATCAAGGGGAAATAATAGCTTCAAAAAAGAAATAAAATAAAATAATGTAACATAAAGTAAAGGAAATATTTATACAAAGTTTCAACAGAATACTATGGAAGAATAAGTTATAATCTCACAAGTATAAAATTAGTTCAATATTAATTTTCAAACATTAAAATGGATTTAAATCATAAGATAACATAAAATAAAGTGTCTGTTTTCATAAATTTTCAAATTTTTTCACTATCTACCTCTGCATAATGCCAAAAAGGGGGCTGAAGCTAGATATATTCATAAAACTATATTACCTCTTCCAAAGAGCCATGATATTTTGATGGATCCCATACAATCAAAGTAATGTTACGATACATGGGTGAATTCAAGAAATCAAATTCTGGTTTTGACACAACTTGTGAATTAAGGAAACGGATGGTTGTTTTAGATCCAACATCTTCTTGGTATCCCTCTGTTGGAGCACTGTTGAATCGCAACACTATGTCATGAGAATCTGGGAAGCACAACATTAAGGTTATACTCAGACAATATGTAATTGACTTAACAAAAGAGAAATTTGATTTTTAATTTTTAAAAATTAATGTAACAAGGAACAGCCGAAATTCCATATTTTAATATGCTAATAAAAAATCTAATAAGAATTGTATCTGGATATTTTATAATTGCTTTTCCATTTTGAAATCTGTAATTGAGACAGCTATTGAGATTTTGAAATAAAAATTGGTCTAATAGATATCAGTTAAGATTAACAGTAAAGACTCCGAAAGATGTGTTTAAAAAAAAAAAATTAGCTCAAAATTGGAGGAAAATTACAAAACTAAATACGTCATTGAAAACAGATGAGTGCTTAAATTTTATATTTCTGTCATTCTTTTTGAATTTTAAGGTGATATAGTTGGCAATTATCTTTGTTTGAAATAATATTTCAAATCATATCACTAAGACTATTTCACTTGATTTTTGATTAATTAAAACTAATTTACATATCAAAATATAGCTTTAAGGTGCATATTTCTATTTTCAAAGTATATATGTATCAAGTTTGATACAATGAATTCCAACAGTTTGGCCTTATACGTCAATGAACAGACAGATTAAAGTCATATTTTCACTAATAGTATTAAAAGATATAACTGCATTATGAACATTAAATATACTCAGCTCTTTCATATAAATGGCATCATAATGATATACCATAGAATGTATAAAAATAATTTTAAAATGATTTTAAAAGTTTTTAATGAAATTTTGATCAGAAAATTTTTGGAATAATATTAGTTTAAAGTACTGGAAAAAGTTTAAATAAGGAAGTCAAAGCTATTTATATGAATTTTTTATATATATTATAAAAATATTAAATCATTATGTATTAATCATTACCATTAATCTCTTCAGAGTCAGAATAAGTACTGGTAGGAGATATCTTAGATACTCCTCTAAAAGGATTGCATATAATATACATTTCAATTTGTCTGTCATTACATTTCAAAATAGGATTTTAAATGCATTTACACATTTTAGTTATATTTTCCCTTTATGAATTCTATTATTATCTTTATAGCCTCTATCTCTTTATATATATATATATATATATAT
>JAPMOR010099167.1:475435-500676 GCA_026543865.1 Argiope aurantia
ATGTACAAATTTTTTGAGGGTGTGTTTCATACTTAAATTTAGTAACAATTATTACATAACATGCATTTTGTCAAAATATTAAAATATTAATTTAATAAAAATACAATTATTTAGAACGGAGCAAAAAATAGCTCACATAAGTGATGGGACACCATTAGATATGCAACAAAATTCGTCTGAAATAAGCAATAAAATATTTTTGGTGGTTTTATTTTTGCACAAAAGCAATTGGCAATGATTTATAAAATCGTTTGCAGTATTTCCCTCCAGTTTATTTTGGAATTTTTGTGTTTTTAGCTCTGTGCAGCCATGAATGCTAAACGAAAAGAAACTTCGCCTGAAATTCGAAAATTAGTTATTAATTTGCATATTGAACGTGGAAAATCTATTAGAAAAACTGCTGAAACAGTTAACTTGAGTCATTCAACAGTTTTCAATATCATTAAACGATATAAAAAGAATTATATTATTCAGGATAAAAGAAGACCTGGCCGACCATCAAAGCTGGCCAATGGAATAAAGCGAATTATCGTTCGAAATATTTAAAAAAATCCAAGAAAGAGTGCTTTTAAAGTTGCTGCTGATTTACAAGCATTATATGGAATAATTGTTAATCCTGAGACTATTAGAAGTGTAATTCTATCTGCTGGATATCACGGTAGAGTAGCCAGGAAAAAATTCTTCGTAAGTCAAAAGAATAGAAAACTCAGACTAGCTTTCGTAAAATCCAACATAAATAAGAATTCTGATTACTGGAATAAAGTTATATTTGCTGATGAGAGTAAAGTTAATATATTTGGTTCTGACGGTAGAATCTTGGTGTGGAGAAAACCCAAGGAAGAATTTCGCAAACAGAACTTGGTGCCAACAGTAAAACATGGTGGTGGAGGAGTTATAGTATGGGGGTGTATGTCGTCCGCTGGAGTTAGTAATCTTGTTTTTATTGACAGTATAATGGATTGGTACAAGTATATTGACATTTTAAAGCAACATTTGAAATCTTCAGCATGAAAATTGAACCTTCATAACGATTTTAAATTGTACCAGGACAATGACCCCAAGCACACTGCTTTGAACGTTAGACTCTGGCTGCTGTATAACTGTCCTGAAATAATAAAATCACCTCCACAATCTCCAGACTTAAATCCCATAGAGAATATTTGGCAAGAATTGGAATCAAGAATTCGCAAACACACCGTTTCTTCAAAACAACAATTAAAATCGGTGCTTTTAGAAGAATGGGGTAAAATCACTTCAGAAATCACAAAAAAATTAGTCGAATCCATCCCAAGAAGATTAAATCATGTTTTAAAAGTAAAAGGAAATCCAACAAAATATTAAAACCTTTTAAAAAGTAAAATTTTTGGATAAATATTTGATGGAAAAGTAAGTGTCCCATCACTTATGTGAGCCATTTTTTGCTCCATTCTAAACAATTGTATTTTTATTTAATTAATATTTTATTTTTTTGGCAAAATGTATGTTATGTAATAATTGTTACTAACTTTAAATATGAAAAACACCCAAGAAGATTTTTGTGCATGTTTATTTATTTATTTTATTACAGTTTCCTTTTGTAAAGCACAAGTGTCCCATCACTTTTGTGAGACACTGTATATATATATAAACAAGAATTGTAAAGTATCGCCATCTATATGTATTTTGATTAAATAACTAGAAAATTTATTTCCGTCTCTCCATCTCTTACCCTAATCAATAATTTTGATGTCCGATTTCTTGTTGGTTTTTTATTTTATTTTATTTTTATTTTCTTGTTCAGCTCTTTCTGATAAATTACAGTATTAGGCTTTATCACTAAGCCTGGATTACAAAAAAATTTTCTGGACAGAAAGCTATTTTCTTATTTCATTTTAAAAGTTAAAGAAATTTCATTGTAAATGGTTAATTGAATGATGCGACATAAATTGAGATCAATTTACACCACATCAGAATATATTAACAGATAATTTAATTAAAACGGATTAAAGAAATAAAGCAAGGTTATTAAAATGTTGAATATATTTTTTCTTTTTTATTTGAAAGAATATCAATAGGTTGTAAATAGCTACATTTTCATGAATAAAGACCTATTCATAAATATCTATTTCCATAAAGATCTGTTCTAATAATTAAAGAAAATTACATGTTAATTTTCAAAATTTATTTATAATTTTACAGTTACAAGGGCTAAAAATTATCTTCCTGAATAGAAAATATTATACATAACAATATTATTCCAAAATTTTATTTCCTTTTCCTATTATACAGTATTGTAGTAAAATGCATGTATAAATGCGTAATTATTATAAATGACAAATAAAATTATAAATAAAGAGTTTGTTATAATTTAAACGAACTCAAGCAAGAGCTGGAGATCGTTCAAATTATAACAAGCAATAGATTTTTTTTTTCACACAATAGCATTTTTTTTTCCGAATTTAATCAAAAGCATGCAATGAGAAAGAAAAAAAATTAATGCTTCCTTCAGGCGTGAAATAATTCCATCTGTCATGGAATTTAATGAGTATTTCTATTGAAAGATAAATGATTAAATTTTTCAGCTGTTAATTGCAATATTTGACTTCTTTAAATAATTTAATCGGTTGAATTATTTTGCCTTTTTAAAATTAATAGTGACTAATTTAAAACTATTTATTAAAATTTGTTTAACTTAATGTCATCAAATGGGAGAATTTTAGCAAAAAAGTAATTAGAAATTATTTGATGAGTTATAATAAAGTTTTAAATATTTTAATTACCTAAAATTATTATTTTAATTATCTCTCCTATATATCTTCTATATTTAACCATCTTCTCTTTGAAGATAATTTCTGCACTATATGGTTAATGCATTGTAATGTTTAATTATATTTATTTTTGAAAACCATAAAAAATTTTAGTAAATTTATATGTAGAACATATAAATAAAAAAATACATAAGAACATTTTTTTTTTCAGTATTAATTTTCTGGTGAATTCTATATGTCAGCAAATGTGATCGGCAAGGAATATATATATCTAGAGCGCCGTCAACGCTATAGATAAATTGCAAAACCTTTTTCCACCCAAAAATATTTTGATGTAGGGGAATGATTTTTAGAAAGAGCTTTTGATGCCCCATTTATTGATTGAATCGGTATCTAACTTTTTCTTGAACTTTTTTTAATAAATGAATTGCTATCAGTTCTTTTTTTTTCTCTCACTGATATTTTAACATTTAAAAATCTTTTCCGTGCGAAATATTAATTATATACTTTAAATAATTGTCAACATCTTGCTGGAATTCTAAACTAAGAAACTTTTTTCCTTTCTAAACAGTATGTTTATCAGTGGCGTAGCAAAGGTAATCAACGCCAAGGATGGTGTTAATTAATTATTTTTTTTTGCCCCTTCATGATAACAGAATAATACACAAAGTATCATAAACGCACTAATGTTTTGTCTCCATGGCCAGTGGCGGATTTTGACTCTATGCGATCTCAGACGCTGAAACATTTTGAGGCTCTTTCTCAGAATACTATTGATGACAAGAAAGTAAGTAGCATTGATAAGGTTAATTGAGTTTTTAAAACTATCTTCATGCTTATTTTCTGATATCATTATATAAGGCAATTCCTAATGCATCCATAGCTTTTATTTCTGATTTGTACAAAGAATATACCTTTTATCGACGCAATTTATATGCTATGCCATTTTTTTAAATGTTTCTGTACCAATTAATTTTGTGTGTGTACTATTTAAAGCAACAGTCGTGAAATTTCTTAGCTATTTTTTATTCTTTATAATTACATGGTAATAGTCCAAATTTTATTATGTATTTCATCGGTTTCTTAATTTTCGATACATTTGTATATAATTGAATATATAAAAATAAGATACAATTCTTTACTGCCCTTCATTTTTATTTTTTACGCTAAATTTTAGATAAATAATGTAAAAGAACGAAGTGATAGTGATTTCTTTCGATCTTTGCTAACATCAGATGGAAGTATCAAAGTTCAAGCTTTCTAATTTTATATTGAACAGGAATAAAAAATTTTAAAAATATATTCTTAATAAATGTATCATTTTTTTTTCTCATTTAAATTTTTTTAAAAAGGAAGCTTATTTAATTTAATCAGCGAGAGTGATCTCTCTGAAACTCTCTAGTATTATATCTACTAAAGATATCACCCCCTCTCCCCATAAAATCGTGGACTTGAGCAAGGCCCTGAAAGCCACAAAAGATCAGGTTTTTATTTTCAAACACACTCAGAAATGCATACATTCAAAGGTTTTTATTTCAAATGCTAATGAACTCGATTCTTATAATAATCATTAGAATAATAAGCGATTTTGATTACCAAAAAATTTTTTGTCTAAAATTTAACTTTTTAGATATTTGTGCAGTTCATAGACTTCATAGTTCACAAACTTTAGGGAAGAACAAATACTAGGCACGTGATAGGGCCCTCACATGTAGAATTTTGTTCCTATCATTTTATTTTCACAATAAAATTAGATCTTGGATTTTATTTTGATCCCATTCGTCACACTGTATCGCTGACATTTGAAAACTGAGTAGTGAACATTAGAAAATATTCTTCACTAATGAGCAAAAACAACTATATCATCTTAAAATAAACGAATCATATGAACAGTATTTGATAAAAATAGATGATCTAGATCTTTTTATTTAAAATGTGGGGGGATCACGTGTGGGCGTATAACATGACATCATATTACTCAAAATGTCTTTATTCAAAAATCACTTTTTTGGACTGCTTTCATAAAAACAACATGCCGCGTTTGTAGATGTCTTCTTCGATGATAATAAAGGTCTGTTTTAGAAACCGATTCTATATGAGAGGATTTTGATCAGAAAAAATATAAATTTTTATTTAATATATCATCGAATTATTAACAGTATTTGAAAATAATAATAATCATCATTTTGAATATTTCATATATTCTTAATCATATATTCTTACATAATCTTTCGATCCAATTGATAGGATTGCATTGGCTTACTGACAGAATCTTTATTTAGGAATTTGAAAATCACTTCGAAGATTGGGATCGCTTTAATTTTTGGTTTTAGTTATATTGACGTCCTTTTTTTAAAGCAAATCCAAGGTTACTTTGGGATGGACCTCTACTATTAAGCTACAGCCAATGACGAGGACGACGCCTGGTCTGGCATTTCCTTCTCAAATATTTCACACCACACCAGCGGGAAGACTTTGCCCTCGACGGATTTAGTCTGCACCAGACCCGCGTAATGTAGTATTTAACGCATATAGTATTTAAATGTATCCTTTCATAATTTTTGTGGTTGGGAAATAAATATCTCCATAATTTTTCTAATATCATTATCTATTTCATATTTAAATTCAATTCAAATATCTTTACACAAGATTGGATTAGCCTGCACCAGGCCTGCTTACAGGGGCTTCGTGTAGGCTACATCCGTTCTCAGATTCGCCATATATTCCGGCTTAGTGCAACTTAACAGCTTTGAGATCAAAACCCTGTCCATCCAGGCGAACAATCGACTTCCCAACACAGAATCTTTCGAAACTGAAACCAACACTTCATTACCATGCTATCATGGACTTTGAACAAATGACCAATAATCTGCTTCTCCATTTTCTAATATCTTTTTAGGGCTGATTGATTCATTTTCTAGTTTATCATTGAAATGTTATTAAATACTTTTTTTGTTATTTTCCAAACCCCTTTGAAATCGCCTAAGATCTATCAATATTTTAGCATATGTTTCTTCTGGAGTCGAATCCGAATTTCAAACCTACTATTTTTTATTCCTCATGCTATTTGAGCGATTATCTTGTACAAATAATTGGAAGAAGAGAAAATCAATAACTTAAATCTGTCTTTTTGCATAAACAAGGTTTAATTTTCAAGTTATCTGCTTGAATTTTACAATTTCTTCTGCTGACTGCGCTCTCCGATTATGCTATGGTTTCTTACCACTGTTAGGTATCCCCCTTGGGGGACCTCGAAATGAGGATGAGATGCTTCCTGCATGGCTGTTGGATCTCGCCACCCTGGAAGGTATACGAAAAGATGGGGATCTGGCTCCTCCCATCGATGACAGGACGTACTTCCTTAGAGAAGGGTTGTACCGTAGCCGGTGATGGCCTTTAGGACTCAACCGCATTTCCCGCCAGTGTTGCTGTTGCGGTGGTCTGGTAATTCAGTATTATTTATCCGTGTGCCTTCGGGCGGTCCGGCGAGTCAGTGATATGACTTACCTCTGCTCGGTTCTTAATGTTGACTTCTTATTTTTGGTTTTTATTATTATAGAAGATATCTTTGTTTTATTGCGATAGAAATTGACCTTCATTATTCAAATTTTTACAACCAAAAGATAAGATGTTTTATTTTCATTTTATATAAATTGGATAAGTTTCATTGTCAAATTTTTTAAGGTTATCATCACTTATACTGAATGGATGTTGACTCTTATTTATCAAGATATCTGCTAACAATTAAATTCTTATTAAATTAACGAACAAATTTATCAAAATTAACTTGTAATATTTTGAATTGATTTTTTTTTAGGAAATCAAATGAATTTATTTATGCATATAAATATCTATGTTTACGAACGTACTATTAATGTATAGTACCTCTGTTCGATCCTGCAATTCTTATTTTACTATCCCATTTCGAACAATTTTCATCTTAGTGTATACAAAATTCATGCAGAAGCAAGTATTTAAACACCTACAAAATTGCTCCTGCAGTGGATGAATTTCTCAATAATGCTAGGTAATTAGATTTGGAAATTGATGGCAATGTTTTCAATACAGAGCTGGATTATCAAATAGGCAATTGCCTAAGCTCTCCAAGGCTTCGGTATTTTCAGGTTAATATACCATTTCGCTTTCATATGATTTAAATTACTGAAGCTAGATTTAGAGAGCATAATCAAATTAAATCGAGCATTATTTAAATTTCATAGAATTCTAGAATTTTTTTTTTTTTTTCAGATTTCCGATTATTTTTAGTTTATTGATTTGATTCGCAAATGAACAGTCAAGAAAAACTTTGTAGTTGAATATTTATAATTCATTAAATATTTTGCAGTTTCTCTTATATTTTTATTTTAATATTTAAATTTGATATTTTTTATATTGAGATACTGAAATCAACCATTAAGTGTGACTTGAAATGAAACTTTTTTTTTTTCATCTTAGTATTTGCTCTTATAACGTCGTACTTAAATAATAATACGATTATTATTTAAGTACGGTTCCTTAAATAATAATACCGTAATAAATATACGGTTTTGGAATGGAAAAGGAAAAACAATTTTTATTGCTTCAGGCTCCCCCCCTCCCCCGCCCGGAATGAACTTAAACCGACCTTGCGCCAACGAGTTATTGGTTCTTGCTGAGCAAGAAGCTGATATATTAGTTAATAATCTTATGGAGAATGCATTAACAAACGCAGTACTGTTGAGTCAGCACCCCTGACCCAGCTCAGTCAGAAAAGCAAACGCCGTTTGCAAACTTGATAGGTCTCGGCTCACTTGAAAAAGGCTAAAATTTTGCAGGCTGAACACAGGGATATATTCCAACTAGAATTCGAAATAAAAAAAAAATTGGCTTGATAATAAGAAATTTTAAGCTCTGGAAGAGGGGGGGGGACGTTGAATAATCAAACGAGCTTTTCAGATTTTGTGTAATTCTCATTTCAGAATGTATTACTTTACATCGATAAGTATGAAAACTTCTGTACATTCCTTATTTCGTACTTTTCTGTCAAACAACTTTCTAGTTTTTGGCTATCGCTGTTATGATTCATACTTTCTAGATAATAAAACTTCATATCTAATTTTTTTTTTCAAATTCTAGTAAAGATGGGAGCCTATTTAATTAAATTTGAATCTCGGCAGCCAACAAGATAAAATTCAAATATATTTATAGCCAACATTAGAATTCTACATTCTTCATCAGCTCCCCTTTAGCAGCTGTTGGCCTTTCTCTTCGTAGAAACGAGTGCATTTATTGAGAGGGTGAAAAGTATAGAGAGAGGGTCAGCAGAGAGGGTCGATGACAAATAGTAGGATTGTAATGAATTCGATTGTTTTGAACTCGGAAGGGAGAGGTGCACCTATTTTTCATCGTTGAAGCATCTTCTATCGCATGTTATGAAGAAGCAGAACGCAGGCAGATCTGGGCAGTATTGATCTGTCAAACAGCACGCAATTCTTACATTTCACCAGGTCGCTAACGCCAGGCTATAATGGCGCATTGGGCACGCGATACTAAAAACAGGGCTTCATGTATCATGAATACAAAATCGATCTATCTTATCCGAGATCATTTCTCATCGTGCTTGCAACAGGCGAAAACGATTTTCGAGTTATTCAAAATTGGTAATTTATCACAGGATCTAATAGTGCTCTATATTATATCAAAACATCTTGTTAGATTGTCAAACTGCCACTTTTCACCATTTGAAAATCGTGTTCTGTTCATAAAACTGCCCTATTTTTCAATGAATTTTGTTAAAGATCTCTGGTCGGCAATCGAATGAAAATGGTGACCGAATTTTGCAGGCGGCCCTGGTCTGTTTTCTCTTTGTAGTTACTGATTAAATTTCAGAAATTTAGAAATGCGTGAGATAAATGACCATAGAGTGTCGAGATGACCATGCATAAGATAAATGAATATGATCGTCGTGCAAAACGTGTTAATCAGGATTTGTATGCGTGTATTTTATAAAATATATCCTTTTCCACCAAATTTTACATCAACAAAATGCCGCATGACCATATTTTAAATAACCTGTTGAACCTATCACCCTCACATTACTTACTTTTATACTTTATACAATGCAGTGTACTTGGATTTAGCGTCGTGTAAGCTAAAGAGAATCGAACATGTATTTTAAACAATCTTCTGTTGACGCATTTCTCACAAATTTTGTGAATATATATACCAAATCTCATTTGTTCGGCCTGTTGGGGCGTTCGCATTCGCAAGAGTTAAAAAATCCTCCTTTGACTAATTTAATCCAAATTATTCACCGAATTAGTTTGGGCGTAAATATCCATACTAAAATCCCATCTTTCTAACTTGTTACTTTTTAGAGTAATCGCGGTTATAAACATGCGAATAGGCAGATCGATCGAACTTAAACTTCAGATAACACTTCAATTGTGCTGCCCGAGCTTGATTTGTACATTGAATAACCCCCCCTTTTCAACTGATGAGATGAAATTGAGTCATTTACAGATGTTATAATTCGATATAAAATTGACGTGGAATCTACAAACATCTCAATTGTTCCATGGACTTATCTAATTCAATAAAATATTATCCCAAAGCAAATGCCACCTAACAAGGAATTACTGTTATTGCGATAGAAATTACAGATATAATGCAATTTTATATGGTTTATCTGATTTACTGAGTTTTCAGCTTTTCATATACATAAGACGATATATAAACGTCGTATAATCCGTCGCAGAAAATCGAACTTTGGATTTAAATCCACCTATCAAATTTCCTGCATCTTCGTTGCATTTTTGAATTATGTTCATACAAACATAATTCTTAAACTGATAGGTTTTGAATGTGGAGATTTATCAACGTATCGATGTTTAGGATTACTAAGATGTGGATAAAAAGTTTTTCAACTGTTAAATTATATTTAGATTTAAAACTTTTGATTAAGTTATCAAGTTCGTACTTAGTTGGACAATATGGAAAGTACTGATTGCTTCGCCTGAAAGGAAATCATTTCCTGTAAGACATCCTTTCATCTGACAATTCTGCGATTTTTTTCCACCCTTAATTGTATTATGTAATGTATTGTTGTAAATTGTAATGTATTAAGAATATTAATATTTTCATTCAGCAGAAATCTTAATTGATAGCATTTTGGGAGAATTGCTGTTAAATTAAAATCTGATCGCTGAAGATTCCAAAATCTTGTGGTCTTGCTTGTTGTAGTACCATGCGGCTAAAGGTGAATCATGTAGCAAGTTCTAAAATTTTGCTGATAAAAAAAAAAAAACCCTAAGAAAAATCAATGAAGATTTATTTGATGAGCATCTGTGTTAAGAAAACTTATTTTGCGATTTCGTGCAATAAACTGAATCTAAAGAGGAGCCTGAAGTGAAATAACAAAACTCTTATCAAAATGTGAATTAGGACAACTTCTTCAGAGAACTAGTTTCGCAACTCTCTAACTTGTTTGGCCTTGAGCCATGAACTCTTAAACAAGGGTTGACACACACACAAAAATTATATAACATAATGTAGATAACGCTAGAAATCTTTTCTGGGACTGGAAACATAGTTGAAACACTTACCGAAATCCTGTTCAGCGTTTGAGACGCTTACAGAATTGTAACATTTAAGATTTTAAGGTTTTAAGATTAAAATCTTGAAATGAAATCTTAAGTAAGTGTCAAGCAGTTAAAGTTGTGAAAATAAAACTAAAGTGATTGGTAATAAAAGAAATCAAAAGGAAAATCCAATATCTGAAGAGCAGGTTCGTTGAACGAAAGAACGATTAAGAACAACTTCGAAGCATTGACATCAAAATAAAGTCAGCAGTGATTCTTACAAGAATCTAGTCATTATTAAACTCTGGAAAATTTTCAAAGTTCGATTAGTCTCTTTAGAAACTTGGTTCACTTGGACGTTTATCTACTGGCAACGTTGGAAATGTGTACTTCACATTAATCAGTTAGTGGAACCCCGAAGATCCTATTTCCCTATTTAATTTTATTTCGTTCTCAAGTTTGAAATGCTGACAACACTCCACTCTTCTAGAATATTTAAATATCACTTTCGAGATTTCTGGAATAAATTCTTACAGAATTCTAGTTTTAGGTGCATATTGCAGAAAACATTTTTATATTATGGAAGTAATGGTTTTTAGAAAAGTAACTAGAATCGCCCTTTTCCATAGTTAATTTTTATTTAAGTTAAAAAATCAAATATATCAAGAATACGAACTAGTGTGCATTTGCTGATCAAGCAAAATGATGCCCCCCTCTTTCATGTTATTTTCTGGTGATGTGGCATGACGTCATTCTCTTCTACACACTTCATTTTCTGCTTTCTCAGATGCAGATCCATCTCTTATCGATTATCTGATATCATTTATCTTGGATAAACAGGAAATGTTTACCATCGATGTTCTCATCGTTCAAGAATCAGGTAAGTGGTTGAATTTTGATGTCAATTTTGGAGACGTTACAAGATCATTTAAGTAATTTAATTTAATTCTGAGAAAATTAAATTATTTTCTTAAAAGGGAACAAATACTCCATATAAAAGTCCCGAAAAGATTTAATGTCATGCTTGGTATTAGACTTAGCATAATAATTAGAAATATTATTTTATATTATATTAAATTTGAGAATGATCTCAGTTCCAAGAATTAGTGAACTAAAACAACTTCCATTGTTGGCAGACAAGACAACGAAGGTTTAGTAGTAAGGTTTCGACATCTTTGCTGGAAAGTTCCAAATTTGAAACCCGCTTTTACCAAAAAACTGTGATTTTAACGAAACTGTAGAAACCTGTCTCAAAGTAGCTGTTTCAAAACGGAACGTTATTGCAATTCAATTGGTGAAAAACGAGTTTCCATGATGCCTTTCATCAATGCTGATTTCCAACATTATAGATTCAGATTACTGATATGGATTACTGAATAGACTATATATTATTAATATTTTTCAATTTTTTGGATTTTTTATGTGATTAATGAAATCATATTTGTTATCTATTAATTAAAAAAAAAATTCCAGATTTTCCTCGAAGGTAACACGAAAGGTAGATCCCTGTGGATAGTTTGAATATAGCTGAAGAAAGTTTATTTTGAAGAACCATCAAGAACTTCTTGGGCCTCTATATGAATATTATAGAGGAATATCCAGCACCTCTTTAACTGACAGCGTGTAGAATTTTTTTAATAATTTTTGGAAGATGAGAAAGTTAAAAGAATGAAGCCACCGGCTGTGTGAAAATGTGATATAGACTGTAGTCATCAATGAATTACGGAAAGAATTAAGGCATAATTGATGCTTACTGCCTTAATCTCAAACTATTGATTTTAGATTTTTAACATGTTTTTTTCTTGAATTCCGGAAGCAGCTTAGTGGTACTTCGTTCTTGTGCCATTGAAATTTAACTATTTACTTTTCTCTGATTCTAACAAGATTCCTTTACAAAGATAATATCTTTTTTTTTCAAAATTTTTATGTGTGTTACAAAACCCTGATGAAACATTCACGCATCATTCTAATTGCTGGTATATAACTTTATTACCTGAAATTGGAAAAAAAAGTTTGACTTTAAATCAATATTCTGAATTGAATATTTAAATCAATATTCAATCAATTCCTCACGCTTTGTTAATATAGTAATATTCGAATAGAGACAGAAAAGTTGAAATGTCGAAAGAAACAATGGGAAATTTTGGTTTTGGGAAGGTGATGCAACTTGGTAATTAAGCACGGTTTTCAGATTCACATGCTCTGAAAATTAAACAATGCTAGTTTTACTTCCTTGTTCATTTTCTCAGCAGTACTGAAATCTTAGAATATGAGTTCAACAAATAATTGCTTTCATTGCGAAAATACGTCCTGTATTTTGAAGGTTATCACAAGAGGCGAACAGATTCTCATTCAGAAAAATTTAATCTTTGCACAAAATTCTCATTGTTCAAATAACAATAGCAGATGAAATTGAATTTACAGTTACGAAAGTATGGTAAACAGTGCATTAAACCTTTTCTTATTTCTTCGCTTCCTATTTCGTCCTTTACTGCATATCTTACTGCCTGTATTATCTGAACGCTATAATATGGTATATAAATATTTGAATTGTGAGCGTCGTTTTGCTTACTATTAACTTGCTCAATTCTTTTAAATCAAGGATGTCATGATTATATTTCTAAGATTTTTTTTAAAATTATGATATGATTAAATTTGGTTTAATTTTATTTGGAAAATTTCTTCCGTGTAAATTATGTTTTATCTATGAATTTTACAGAAAAAAATTCTGAAACACTTATTAGACAGAAAATGAAAATGAAGCCTTCATTTTGAAAACAATCTCGTTCATTTTCATTCTTTAATTTTGTGAACGATGTGAAATTACAGAAGCTAAGGAATTCCATACTTTTTCAAAACTGTCAAATAAGTGATTTCATTTGTCTATAGTTTTCACTGTTAAATATGAGCAAATATTTGAAATTCTGATTTTTAAAAAAATTTCAAACTTGGTACTAGTTCTGCTTATGGCTTTAAAATATTCAGTGAGAATTCATTTTAATGTCAACTGTACATAAGTATGTTTACCTTTTTTGAAGATATTAGCTCTGATTTCTTGGCAAAAAAAAAAAAAAATGCCTTTGCATAATGAGAAAGAAGATACTGGGAAATCAATCCATATTCATAAAATTATAATTAATATTAAAGTAAAAAATTAAAATTTTAAAAAAAATGTCTAACTTTTAGTATACAAAGAAGTGTTTATGAATTTATTCTCAAGAAAAATAGCAGAAATAGATTTTTAGATTAAATCATTTTTGTATTGAATCTTTTTTTAAATGGTTTTTTTATTATTATTTTTAATGTTATATTGTAAAAAGTATTTGTACCGAAAATTGTAAATAAAGTTCTTATTTTGTGTTCTGATAGTAATTACTTTTAAATATAAGTGTCGTGATTTAAGCAAACAATTCAAATGACAATTTAAGAGTATTTAAATATCTTGAACAGTAACATGATTGATCATGTAAAAGATTTATGCATAAAATTAATTTACAAAAATACCCAAACCTGTTTGTATAACTGTTTGAAAGATTCTAACATATAACAAATAAATAGGATATTTATATAACATTCTTGAATTTTAATAATTCTGTTCAATTCTTGCTTATAATTAACATTCCACTTCAGAATTACCGAATATTGTTGGAAGAAAAGCTACTTATATTAATTTTATTCTTTTTTTATAGTTTCCATATTCATGTTGGTAAGATCTCGGGTTCGGAGCTGGAGGGTTTCAAGTTCTAGACCCAATTCCCCCGAAGAACCGTCGTGTAAGAAAGTCTGGTGCACGTTAAAACCGTCGGAGTCAAACGTCCTCCAGCTGATGTGATGTGGAAGTTTAGAGAGGGGATGCCAGCTCAAGTGTCTTCCTCGTCATCTGACCGCGATTCAAACTTACGAGGTCCGTCCCTAAACAGACCTAGTGTTGCTTTGAAACGGGGCATCAATATAACAAAATTAAGCTAAACCCGTATTCATTATTAGTTTCAGGCCCATGATTGTTCAGTGCTCTTCTGTGTCCATGACCAAGTCAGTCTTATGAGCCCAATAAGGTACAAATTTCGACAGCCCTGGTTCCCAATCAACTCGCCAAAACTCTGTAGAATTATATAAAAAAAAAGTGGAAAGGGGTTTTAAAAGCCTTTTCATTTGTGTGGTAAAAAGTTGAAAATCATCATTTTAATTATTTTTTCTCTTTCATTTCAACGATTTTACAGAAAGAATTAAATCGAATTCTCTCTGCTATCAATTACTAGAACAGAAAAAAGAAATTAACTCGATGTTCATATAATCTTTCTAAATTAAACCCATTGAATTTTCGTTCATTAATAACAATGTTCAGTCAAATAAATCCTAAGCCCTCATTTAAAAATTTGAAAATTGTTTTTAATCCAAAGGAGGCTTTAAAAGAATAACTTATATCTGCATATATTTATCTTATTTCTATCCCTCAATGGCTTATTAAAAAGAGGCAAACAGGGCGCTTAGGGGCAAATTTAAGGATTATGATCCCGAAATTCTTGAAATGATTTCAGCCAAATGTGGGATAATCCTAAAGAATTCATTCTTTAAACCACTTGGAAGCCTGTTCAAGCTTGGTTTTCTAAAGCACAGTAACAAATAGTATGCAAACAAAAAATTTGATCAAAAAACACTTGTTTGAAAGAGTAAGTTAGTTTCAAATTTATATGGGGAGATAATCTATTCCAACTAATACCACCTTAAACTCGCATTAAGCATAAAGAAAATATAGTCTCTGTGATTATTGTATCCGTTTTTTGTGAAGTTCGTGACAAATAATCAAAGTGAATATTTTTTTTATTTTTTTCGATGCGTAATAGGAGTCCAGGGGCTTTGGGGAAGAAAAAAAGGCTTCGCTCAATTACTTCACTGTTCTTACATATTTTCTTAGCTTTGAAGTTTTTCGTATATTAGCGTAGTTTGAACGATGAAAATACGATAGTAGTTTGATTCGAATTTTATTTTACAAAAACTACATGCAATTTCACTGCTAAACATATAATTAGAAAAAAGTCACAATAAGCGAGAAAATGCTGCATAAATCTGCAAATACATACAGGTAAAATTTATCAATCGATATTGACACTGTAATTAAAATAATTGAACGATTCCTCATTTGCTTAGCGAGAAAAAACAGTTTAATATTTAGCTTTTGCGGAATAATATTAAAAATATTAACAATTTTAATATTAACAAACTCGTTAGAATTAGGTTTTACTATCGAACTACGAACACTGTGTGTGTGTGCGTGTGTGTGTGTGTGTGTGTGTGTGTGTGTGTGTGTGCATGCATGCAATTCCAATGTTTATAATATATATAATCATTTTAGCATTAAAGTGCACCATGTACTTTATAATGAGATATTTCTTTTTGAAAAATTGATGCCACGCGAAAGAGATTATTAATAGGAAGAATGCCTTTTACTTTTCTTTAAAATAGCAACATTTTTCTGTAAGATTACATATGTGAAAGAATTAAAATGGTCAGTTTTAAAATTCAGAATAAATCTTCAACATTCTCAAAGCAAATGTTAACCGTAAATTGATTGTTAAACAAAATAACAGCAATGTAACTTCAGATCTTCAATGGGATTAAAAAAAAACAAAAAAAAACAAGGCTGCGGTTTACTTACATTTTGAAGTAAAAAGAAAGCGAAAAAAAAAACTGTCTTAGTGAAATTATTTAACTTTGTGAAAATCCGGTAAAGGGAATTTGTGATATTTCTACTTTCCAAAAGTGTGATCCAGAAGAAAATTTGTGATCACAGTTTATTCAAGAAGTTATGTTTTCCCTCTTTATAGAAAGGTAATATCTTCGGACCGTGAAAAAAAAATTGAAAAGTAGAATTTAGTTATGTGAATCGGTTTTCCTTGCATTTCACTCGAAATCCCTTAATACAAAATTGTATCAGATTATAGACAGATTTAAACATCAAGTGTGAAATAATATAAATTAATGATTAAATTTAAATACTGAAAAATTTGGTAGTTGAGCAGTGTATTTGAAAAAAAAAATGGAATTATTCCGCATTTCCTGCAATCTAAATGTTTAATGTTTAAGCAATGCCACCAAATAATAATGCTAAATAAAACCCTATATAAATTTCTTAGTGATATTTCAATATCCCCTTCAAAGGTAATCTATTCCTTTCTCTTGGGGCCATTTAAATGAGATCCTCCTCCCACCAAAAAAAAAAAAATCCTTTCCTCGCAAAAAAAATAGCCTATTTCTCTTATCCCAGGCTCTCTAAAATTAAAATACAAATATTTAAAAAGGAAAGAACACAAAAAAATATTTCCCCTTTATTGGTAGTCTATTGCTTTCCCACGGACCATTTAAATGAGATCCTTCCCAGCCCCCAGCCCCCCAAAAAATCCTTTTATTTTTTAAAAAAAAAAGAAAAAAAAAGCCTATTTCTTTTATCCTAAGCTCTCTAAAATTAAAATGCAGGCATTTAAAAAGGAAACGAACATAAAACAAGTGTTTCCCTAGGATTAATTCAGAAGGTTTACGACGCCATCTTTACGCCATCTACTTAGAACGCCATCTTTATCGTACATCTGGAAATTAAGGAATACAACAAATTAAAATAATAAAAAGTTCGCCCCCGCTGCTCCTGCTGCGGGGAGACTGCGCACGAAAATCGATATTCTATTTATAATCTACCGTTCAGAGCTCTCCATCATAGCAACAGGATGAATTCTTGAATTTCGATTGTTTAAATGTTTAAATATTATTTAGTGGGTAAAAGATAAAAAAAATTCTTCCCAGAATTTATTGAATACATTTTCCCATAGCTTTTTTAAAGAGTGGCGTTTCTTTATTCCACCCATCATTTAAATTTAAGCTTTAAAAAAATGAATAATAAAAAAAGACTCTATAATTGATCCGTATCAACTACAGCTTGATTTTTAACGAAAGCAGACAATTCATTCATATAAAAAGAAACTAATAGAAAAGGTGAATATATCGCAATTGAATCAGTAGTCTTACATGATAAAAATTCAGATTATATATATCATTAGTATATCGTTTCTATAAAATACTACAACGCTTAGGTTCGCTATGTGTGTGTGCGTGCGTGTGCGTTTATTTATCAGAATTTTAAGAATTTGCAAAGAAAAAAATTAAAATAGAAAAACACTCAGAATTTGAATTTTTTAAATATTATTTCGTTTTAATTCCTTTCTTTTATAGCATGCCTAGAGAAAAATCATGTTGAATAGAAATTACTATCTTGCGAAGTGTTTTAATCTTTGCTTCAAGGGCATTTAGAATAATTTGTTTCAGTTACACAAGCGAAAAGGAGACTATAAATTATTTGGCAATGTAACGCGATAGTAACTTTCAACGGATAAAATTCTCCGAATTCTCAGAAAAAAAAACCTTTAAAGGAGCTTTTTTCTTTTGTAACAACAAAATAAAAGAACCATGAAAGTAAAATATTTAAAAAAAAAGAAGAAGAAGAGCAGGTTTCAATACGAATCAAAATTTTGCTTGAATTTTATTGTATAATTTGATATATTTTGACTTAATAAATAAATGCAGCAACTAATTTTGTGCTTACGAAAATTTCTATTCATTCTAGCTTATAAAATATAACTCAACTTGATAATAACTTCTATACTTAAAAAAAGTTGCTTGAAATAAAAAAAAAAAAATTAGGCTGTTTATGGATAAAGTAAATTCTTTTTTAAAAAAACTGCAATCTCTTGATGTTTTTTTTATTTCATTTTTATTTATTTTCCAGCACTGCTAATTGATGAGCTGATGAGATACTGATGCTTGTCAGCCAAAGGAAACTGCCGTTTATTTATCGAATTTTGGGCTTATGGCTTAAAAAAAAAATTAAAAGTTCGGGATTCGCGTATTTTTTGATCGATTTTTGTGCTTTTTTTATGTTGGAATAGGATAGTATTGAATGTGCTTATCATCCGTTGTGGCTTTATCTTTGACCTCTGTTTAGTATTATTTTGCTTGGTTTCAGAGTAAAAACATCTGTACAAATTAGTTTCTTAATCTGTTATGTTTCATTATTTCCTTAAATATATACTTTATAATTAACTGAATAATGTGCTATTATATATATTGTAACTTAAATTTAATTTATACTTTAATTGATAACTTATCCTAATTAAACCTCATTTTTTAACCTTTTTTCTGTCTTTCATAATAGCTAATCTTTATACAAAATATTCAGTGCAAATTTGCAACATTTTCATCTTTTTATGTACTAAAATTTAGTCCGAAAATAATAATTTTTTGTACGGTTTATTAAGAAAAACAATTTTTAACAATAACGGAATAACAATTTTTTCGTAGTTTCCAATTTATTGTTTAATTATTTCGTAGCCGGCGTCCTTGCATAGGGGTAGCGTATATTCCCCGTGATCTGGACGTCCCGGGTTCGAATCCCGATTCGGGCATAGTTCTACTTCATCTGTGTTCTATCTGTGAGGTGTGTGAATGTGCCCCCCTGTAAAAAGGGGTTGTGAAAGCGAATGTGTGGGTTTCATATTCATATGAGCTAGAAGTCAGACTTCTGCCCTCGGGTGATCAGAGGTATTTACCCTTAGAAGCTACTGCACCTCCTTTCCGTGGTAACGCGGATATGACATCATCAATTGTTTATAGCAATTAATGCTTTTAGGATTCCAAAACTTAAATGAGCTCAATAACCATATTAAAGCTGTTTGACATTAACATAAGTAATTTGATGGGGGAACCAACAGGTCACCGAATACTTCTTGTCTGTTGTTTTTTATAATGGTCAGCGATTTTAAGCCAAGGGAGCGTCTCTTGTTTTTAGTAGCACCAATTAAGGCCAAGAATACATCTTAGATACTCACGCATCACATTCGCTTGCACAACCCCTTTTTATAGGGGGGGGGGGGTGCACATTCACACATCTCATAGATAGAACAACCATGCCCGAATCGGGACTCGAACCCAGGACACCCAGACCACTAGGAAGTCGCGCCACTACTATGCCAGGACGCCGGCTCTTGTTTGTAACAGCATGTACTATTTGTCCAAAAATGTTTTATACATTATTATTAAGGCTTGAGTACAATAACAATATTTACTCTCCCTCTCAAAAAATTTCACTGGGAAATATATAAATGCTTGTTTATATAAAAGTGGAAGAGTGAGAGTTCGCAATCCTTTGATATATGCCCTGGGCACTATTTTATGTAGATACACCTCAGCTCCATAATACTATTCTTTATCCTTAGTCAGTATTTTATTAAAAGGCTATTTCAGTTTTTCCCATTGATTTTCTTGTGTTCTGTAATTCCACCAGCAGTTAGATTTGGAATCTATCGTACATCCTTTTCGTTGTCCCAATAGAAAGTTTATCACCTTTAGATAAACTCAAACAGAACATTGATGCTCCTGATAGTGTGCTTCTGAAAGATTATTTTTACGTTTTGATATTCTTCCTTAAGTTTTACTGAATGAGCAGTTTACAAGAAGGGATAATAATTGTTAATGCGACATAAAAAACATTTTCAAATAGTAGTTGGTCTATGAAAAAATCTCCATTCTTCTTCAAAAATTTGAGGAATGTCATTATTTATCTTTACTTAAAGAATAGAAGATTTTTCGTCTCTTTGATTCTGCAAACCATTTTTTTAAAACTTAGAACAGGTTTCTTTAACAGGCAGTCCCCCCCCCCCTTTAGTCTAGATTTTGAAACTTTATAACTTTGTGTTAACAGGAAAGTTCTTGCATCAAATCATTGAGTTCTTCAAAGGACTGCAGTGATGTTTGAGCAGTTTAATTCTAAATAGCATGATCAGAAGCACCCGTTAAAGGATAGGCTCTGTCGCAGTATTAAAACATGAATAAAATCGGCAAATAAAAAGATACAAATATTAAAATCAACGGCATACATGAATAAGCAGCATCAACTGTCATAATAGCTACAAACGCCATTGAAATGTTGAAAATATGCATTACTTCAACTGCTGGAGCCAGTTCGACAAAAGTAACATCAGTTTTAAAATCAGCAGTTTCACATTATCTAAGAACCGTTAAAACTTCTTTTATAGCTGACATAAAAGATTTTTTTTTCTTTTTTAGCTGTGTTAGTTTTCAGTGTTATTTATTCCACCATTTATTATTTACTAGTTGGTACCAGGCGCGTTGTTGCTACAGAAGAAATAATTTTGGAAATATCGTTTTAAATTTGAGATAGCTATCTTGTTTGATTAGGAATGATAGAAAGAATGATATTTACTTCCTTGTCGAAAAGGAATACATTCATCAAAATTGATTGATATATAAAGGAAAAGTATAAATAATATTCATTTTATTTTTTTTACTTTATTATTCAAGTATACTTTAGGATAGGCAAATTTTTTTTGTTTTTTCCGTCTTCAGCAAAAATAAATAAATTTCTTGGCTGTCCGATTCGTGAGCATCCAGCATACAACTGGCCATGTGAAAAACATGGATTTTCTAGGTTCAAAGCAATAAGTTGGCAAAGTTTTATTGCCATCGGATAAATAGTACGGCAGCGCATAAAATGCGAACAAACAAAAATTCATTTTTATATATTAGATATGAATTCCCAAATCTATTGCTTCGAAATAGTAATTAAAATACGATGAATATCTAGTGAAAATATTTTTTGTAAATTTATATTTCTTTCATAATTCATGCATGATTGATTTGTTGTAAATAAACTTAAATTACTAATAAAACATTAAATTATACGAAAACATGTTTTTAATGTGTACAGTTTCATTAGTATAAAAAGGTTATCATACTTTAATAGACTGACTCCTCTGCTTACCAGACTAATTTGATCATCAAATTATTCAACTAGAAGAAGGACGATATATCCTATTAAATCCTTCAAGCGTTCTGACATCTGTATGAAGGATCGTGGTAGCCTAGAGACATATTCCCAACTTTTGCACAGGAGAACGAAGAACAAAGAAATTCTCCATTTATATCAGATAACCGAAATTCTATTTTAGCAAATTTAATAATAATTTTTTATTTCTTGTTTGTCTTGCTTGCAAAAAAAGTAAAATAAATTTTCATATATAATTTTAAGAAAACAGGAAAATTTTACAATTTTATTGAAATATCAAAGCGGTTTTCAAATGCCAATTTTTTCATATCATGAAATTCAACTTGTAAACATTTTGAATGTCAAGATAAAATAAAAAAGTTTTACAAGTATGTGAACATTAAATATCCTATATTAGGTTTAGTTCCATTTTTTTTATAATGATGTTCCATTTGGGATATTTTGAGACGGACTTCGTAAATTTGAACCCCGGTCAGATGAAGAGGATGATATCTGAATTGGATACCCATTTTAAATTTCCGCTTCACATTAATTTTTCAGATGACTTTCTTCCAATTTATTTTATTGAAGATATGTAGATATATAATTTTATTTAGGGGGGGCGGGAGAATTATAAGTTTGTATTAAAAGAAATTTAATACGTTTTGACTTAAAATATTGCAATGAACAAGATTAATATAACAACGAAATTAAAATTGGCAAGAATGAAAAGAATATTGTTAACTTTATTTTCATACAATTAATTGGGCTTGCAGTAACTTGCTCGATTCAAAGCAAAATTGTTAAAACTATCATTTATTTTCTTATTTTTGATCAGCCAAAATCATCTCTAATGCTCTGTGTTCTATGAGAATTTACACAAATGTTTCTGAAAATAAGTTGTAGTTTGCTTACATTTACCCACAAGTTTTTAAATACCAATCTATTATTATTTTTTTTAATATGAGAAGATATCGCCTTTTTAAGAATATGTGAGGGCTGTGTGGAATCTTTTAGTAGATTGCTCCTTGGCAGGTTAAAAAAAAAGTCACAAATACTATGAAACTTTGGGGAGGATTTAAATAAAATAATTTATTGACGAACACATTATTTTAGAATATCCGTGCAATATAATTTTTAATATCGAAATCAAAAATTATGAATAATTTTTAATAAAATGAAATTGTCTCATGACGCTGTTTGAAATTTTAACAAAGTTTAAATCAGTATTTTTTAAATAAATACATTAAAAGAATGAACTAACAAAATGTTAAATGAATCGTTGTTAAAATAGTCTATCAGTGCATGATTAAGAGCAACCATATTGTATTTTAAAAAATAGACACTCCAAGAGATTTCTAAGATATTTGTTAAATATCCCATTCAGGAAGATGAATGTTTCACATCCGATAATTATTTTGAAATTTTCCACATTTCCCCATCATTTTAGATTATAAAACATAATCCGCCCGCACTTAATGAAAACATCTTCCCCTATCATCTACGGGGAAACCACCACAAAACCCAGGATCCCACCCACTCACTCCCAATGTGCTCCTCTGCTGCAAGCGACCCTACCTGCGCTAAGTTCAGCTTATGATGATGGACTTGCCCATCTCGATGGGAAAGTGGTGGCTATTGGTCCTAGAAACAGACATTCGGCGCTAAACAACGATTCTTCTCACATCGCGCTGGACCTGTTGCTTAGAAGGAAGATATCGATCTCTTCTCCGCAGTCCCTAGCCAGAGGTTTCGTTTTCAAATCTCGATCTTTCTATACAGAGCTATATGTAGCCATCTTTTAGAATATATTGGTAAGCATGATTTATACCTAATCATTAGTAATTGATTTTACCGATAAACTAAATGTTTCATTCGCCATTTTTCCCCTTGATTCTCTTTTACTGGATTTTTCCTTCGATTTTATATGTTTGATAATTCTTTTTAACCATATTGATTATTATCGTATTCGCTTTTTGTCTTGACTGTTATATTTTTATGAGTTTTTCTGTTGGAATTCGTACTTTTATCTGTATGATGTCTCTTACGGATGATTTCATTTACAAAGCATTGATCATAAAGGAATGATACAATTTTTTATGAGGTATTTTTTATTGTATTGACTCTTCCGATTTTTTTTTTTTTTTTTTACTACGGTTTCTTAAGTTTTTTTGTTGGATTTTGTATTTCTGTTTGTATGATGTTTCATATAAATGATTTCTCCATTTACAAGATATTGATTATGATGGAATGATAAGATTTCTGGGGAGGTGCTTTTTTTTATTGTATTGACTCTGCCGGACTTTTCTTGACTACATTTTTCTGAGTTTTTTTTTTTAATTTCTTATTTCTATTTGTATGATATTATTTTTAAATGACTTCTTCATTTACAAAATGTTTATTATAATGAACTGGCAATAATTTTGGTGAATAATTTTATCACAGTAGTGATACGATAATAATAAAAACGATGTTTGTCGCATTGTCCTTCTTTGGTTTTTTTAAAAAAATATTTTGCCTTTATGGTTGCTTCTCTTATTTTGTCGTGACAAAAAATAAATGTTTCTTAAAAGGTTTTTATAAAAATTATTAATATTTTTTAAAAATTAAAATTCTGCTTAATTTTTTTATTTAATTATATATATATATATAGAAGTTCTGTAATATTTCATAGAAATGGCACACTAATGGTAAGTATGTGAATCAAGTATTTTTAAGTAAGACTACTGTTTATACTGTAAGTACTTTTTCTTTTTATATGAATGAATTATACGCTTAAGTTAGAAACCAAGCTGTGATGGATGTAGATCAATTTTATTGAAGTTGGTTTTTTTACTTTTTTTTATTCATTTTTTAAACGTTTAAATTTAAACGGTAAGTGGTGTAAAGAAACTTCACTGTTTAAAAGGTCCGTGGAAAAATATATTCAATAAACTCTGAGAAGAATTTGTTATCTTTTATGCATTAAATATTTTTTAAATGTTTAAACAATCAATATTCAAAGATACCTCCTGTTGCTATGGCCGAAGTTCTTTGAGCGGATGATTATAAATAGAATATCGATTTTTCTGCGCAGGCTACCCTGGACCCCCGGGCAGCGTGGGTGAACTGACTCTTTTAATTTATTGTATTCCGGAGTTTCCATATGTCTGATGAAAATGGCGCAATAAGAAGGAAATTTAAATTGCTATATGAACCTTCTAAATTTTTTTCACTGTCCGAAGATCATACCTTTCTGTAAGGAGTGGAAAAAATAACTTCTTGAACAAACTGTAATATTTTATAGTACCGAATTCCCAGATGCGCAGTTGCACGGCGCAGACTTTTCTTGTTATATTTTAAAGCTGGAGGGAGAACTTTCGAGACCAACAGTCGAGACCGACAGTGTTAGACCGACAGAATAAGAATAAATAAATGAATCAAAAATAATTTGAAAATGAATAAGAAAAAGGAGGGTAAGTAATGATAAATAAAAAATTAATTGAAAAAGGTTTTCACAGTAGTCAAATTTGAATGAAATTTCTGGCATTTCTCTTTTAATTTATTCGATTTTTTTTTACACTTGTTGCTGAATATGAAAGGAAGCATTTGAAAAATTCTATGACTTATTGTTATTGTTTTATACAATTGTATATTGTTTATTTTTATAATGTTATTGTTTTATACAATTGTATTTGAGATTTTAATTCATAGTTTAAGAATTATCGACTTCGAATAAAACATAAGTAGCTTTGAGAGACTGAATTTCTTTAAGAATATATCAGAAAGCGTGTTTCCATTTAAAAATTGCATAAAAAATTAATTTCATTTTAAAAAAGTTTTTGTAGTTGTCAACAAATGCAATTAATACAGATTTAAAAACTGGTCCTAAAAACTGGTTATAATAGTCATGCACACATGGTTTTCGTTGTTTTCTTTCTTTAGATTTTTTTAAAAGCTACATCAAATTAAATAATTAATTTATTAATAATTAATTAAATAATTATTAATAATAATAAATAAATAATTACATAATAATAAATAAATAAATAAATAATAATACATAATTAAATAATTATTATTATTATTATTATTATTAATAATATTATTATTATTATTATTAATAAT
>JAPMOR010099167.1:508146-518641 GCA_026543865.1 Argiope aurantia
ACTCACTGGTTTTCGTATCTACTGTGTCGGGACATAGCATCATCTCTGATTTGAACAAATAGTCTCTAAAAAATCAAAAAGAGCCGCGTATACACTCTCACACACACACACACTTATATATATATATATATATATATATATATATATATATATAGAGAGAGAGAGAGAGAGAGCTTAATCTTGGTATGCATTTTAATTTATTATTATTTTTATATTCTCTTAATAGATAAGCGGTACAAAGACGCTCGGATAAGAAAGTATGGAAGAAGATGAAAGCACGCCAGGCCCTTCAGTTACTTGTATGTTACATCACATTGTCGCACAACCACCAACTAATGAATACCAGCAGTTGAAGACGTTAAGACGCCTTCTGAAGCAGGGTGCAGATTTGTTTCATCTAAATGAAGAAAGAAACCCTCCACTGCATCACGCTGTTGCAAATTATAGCGGGCAACTAAAAGCTATAAAATATCTCCTCAAAAAAGGTGCCGGCCGGATACCTTTTAATGGAGACGACCTGACTCTATTTCAAGTAGTAAACTTCAGCAAACGATCTTATAGACTATGCAAATTTCTCTTTAGAATTGGATGCAGCCTGAATATCACCAGATCACCTTTCCCATTACAAAAGGCGGTGGAAAGTGAAAACTGCAGTGTTAAAACTGTGAAGCTGCTGATAGAAAACGGAGCTAGAGCAAGTTCCCAGACTTTACTGAAGGCAGTGCAAAACACTACAATCAAACCCAAAATTATTGAATTACTGTTATCGTATGGTGCGAATGCCAATACGAATGGTGATTTTGGGTATAGTGCATTGCATTATGCCATAAGCAATGCTAACATGAAAGCGGAAATTGTCCATCTACTTCTGTATGCAGGAGCTCCAATCAACGCAAGAACCACAGAAAGGGAATTTACTCCCCTTCATCTGATGACTAGAAAACGCCATCAGTGTCCTGTCGTAACTGAAATGTTATTGGCGTATGGCGCTGATGTAAATGCGAAATGCACTATGGGGCGAACACCCCTGATGTATGCTTCAAGAAAAAAAGAGGGATTTGAAATTGTAAGGATGTTATTAGCATGTGGGGCTGATCCAAATGTACAAGACAAAGAAGGCTTCAATGCTTTGCACCATGCTCTGACGGGTTTTTCCCCCAATGGTAATATTATAAAGTTACTTATAAAGCATGGAATCAACATATCTTGCAAAGCGGATGATTTAACACCGTTTGAATGGTATATAGAGGGCCCACCCGACAGATTCACTCCAGGAGCGTTTCAGGTGTTTTTTGAATATGGGGTAGATGTGCATTTTAAAGCCTCAGATGATAAATCTGCTTTGGCTATCCTGCTGGAAGAATGCACAGATAACTTAGATGCCATTATATTTCTATTAAATAATAGAGCTTGGTGCACCGATTATGAATTAGAGTGGCAATCGGCTATTAATAAAATTGCAGATAAATGCACGGAGACATATTCAACAGACCTAGAAACTATAATTAAATACGCCATTTTGCACCAGTTCTATAAACATGGCCAGTTTTTTTTCCTACACACTCCAAGCGAATATGTCGCAATTAAATCTCAGTGTATACATGAGTGCTATAAAATGCATTGTAAAAATCTGCCACATGGCAATTTACTTCAGATGTTACTTACACAAAATTTCTGTGGTTGTGATGAATGTATGAATGAGATCCTTATGCATACTGGCGATAATATTGGAATGATATATTTTGATACATTGTTACAAATGATAAGCAAAAAATTTCTTTTGGAGCGTTTGCAAACTCAAAAAGTCTATACTATTTGTAACAATCAAATAATAATGTTGAATAATGATTGTGTTCGAATACTTGGAAAGTTTATGGATAAGACACAATTATATATGTCGGTTTTAGCGTTTTCTGCTTAGCCTGACAAACGTAAATATTGAAGATGTTTAAGTGAGGAGGAATATAATCAATAAGGTGATGAATGCTCTTTTCATTTCTCTGGGGGTCAAATATTTTATTACAAAATATTTTCTATAAAACACAGAAAGTTTATTTTAAAATTTTTGAATTATATACGTTTGCATTTCATGAGGCATTTTAACATCACTATGAGGTTTTTCAGAAATGAAAACAAAATTCATATTTATTTTTTACGGTATACTTAAGGGTCTCATTATTGAATATGTCTTTGTAAAATGATGTATTTAATGTTTCATGGGAAGATTTACAAAGAGCGAATTGACATAGCTTACTATTTGTACAAATATTCAAAATAAATAAATATTTGATATTCAAAATCCCGCAAGGGTTAGTTATGAATATTGAATTAAATATTTGTACAAAATGAAAAGTGAAAGAACAACTATATACTTCAAAAGTATATAAACTATGTACTTCAAAAGTACAAGAATAACTATATATTACAGCTGTAATACTTCAATTCATCAATATTTTGAATATTTATTAGTTCAGAAGTACTTCAGAAGGAAGTATTTTAATATTATGGAACTTCATGAAAGTGCAGTTGTTTAAAAGTTATATTATAGGCATTAGATAAAATCATGAAATGTTCCTACAAAGATAAACATTGGCATACGTACTTTGTAAACAAAATGTAGTGCAATTAGTTTTTTTATTATTCTAGAGTATATTCTAAAAAAATTATTTATTCATTTTTCTCTATATTCAAATATTTATTATTTATTCCATTCATATATTATCTTGGATATAATATCAATGTTCTTCTTATTCATACAAATTATTTAGAATTGTATGCATACATATTACATTGTTGTACCTTATTATTCCTTGTTGACAATTTTAATTCATAAAGAATTGTTTAAACTACGGCAAAAAGGGACTAATGCAACATTTGAAATTCGTTTGTATCTTTCTGATGCTTGAATCCAGTAATATGTAAACACTTACTGCATTGAAATGCTGATCATAGGGCGCATCTTTCGTCACCAGTTTTCGTGGCAAAATTCTTACAACTTGAACCTAGTATATAAGCTATATACTTACAATAAAACTAATAGTTAAATTTTAAGTAATGAATAATTTATTAATCAATAAAGTAGCGGGTTGTTTTCATATGTTGATACAATTCTTTTTTGTGAATACATTTTTTATGGAAGTCGATTTTTTTTTTCATGATAAACAAAATTAATGAGTACCAACTTCTTTGTGGTTGCTATTTAATTAACGATGAGAAAAATTTTCATTCCTTATGTTCAATTTTTAAGATAGATTTAATTTCTTTTAGTTTTGTTTTAATTTTTTATCGGGCAGTTTTTCCATTTCATCTTATAGATTGCAATTGCATTGCAGCATTTTAATATGGTATTAATGTAATTTTTAATTTGTTTTAAAATGTTTTGAATTAAAATATTTTGCATTTATTATATGATATAAGTATTACTACGTGGATACACTTGTTAGAAGCTTCAACAGTTGCTTAACTATTTGCAAGGAACTATTTAAACTATGTTTTAATTGTGTTTATATGCCTTATAAAAATATTATTATTTGTAAATGTTTAAACTTTATTTCTTTTATTCTATCCAAATTTCTGAGATTTCAAAATAAAGTGTTATAAAACTTCTAGCAGGTATTATGTTATAATACATTATTTAAGCATGCTAATAATAATTATTAAAATATTTGTTATATAATCGAAAGAAAGCTTTTAGGCGCAATTTTAATTTGAAGCGTTTGGGAAAAAATATTAAGTAATAAATTTAAACATTTTTATAAGTTTTAACTGGTTTAAACTTTTAAGTGATTGAAAAAAGAATGTGTTTTAGACCTAAAATTAGAATAATAGTCAAATATTAGTGATGTATTATGAATTGCTATGTCCAATATAATTCTTCAAAGGATGGATTGCAAAATAAGCATTGCAAAATAAAATTAAGAGAGAGAGTACTCCCGAAATATATACTAAGTGGACATTTTTTGTAGTCTAAAAATCATTAGAAATACAATAAATGTACCAAAAAAATAATTGTACACTGCATTGCTTTATATAAATGTTATATGTAAAATATGTATCTGTAGTTTTAAAGTAGTTTCAAATGAATGTAGATAAAATATTTAGTAATAAATCTAGATACTTTTATTCAGATAGACAGCTATTTGAGAAAAAAAAATCTTCAATTTAATTTGCAAAGTTACTTATGTTTATTCTTTGATTTAAATTTTTAGGTATTGAAATATTAGATATTAATTAAAATATTAGGTATTTATGTATTGAATTGTTGTAAAATGTATTGTGTCTGGATTCAATATTATGCATGTTTCTTAAATTAATCAATGTATTTTCTCAGAACTTCTTGGTGTAAAATTCGTCAAAGTATATACCTATGATAGTTCCTTATAGACCTCATGATGTTGAATGTAAAAAATATTTGAATATCAATTTTATATGTAATGTTGCGACTAATCTAATCACATTTATAACTGCAAGTGTTTTTAAAATAAAATTTTTATAATATTTTATGCAGAACATAAATTATACTGTCAGAATAAAATTGTTGAATATAATTTACTGTATTTATTGGTGCTGAAAAAAACATTGGACTTACGATCGCTTTTGATTTTTAACGTATGATTATTTTCTGTAAGACAAGTGTTTGTTGTAGATTATTTGATGATCTTTTATATCTGAATTGCAATGTTCTTTTTATTACATAATACATTTTCTGAAAACCTTTTCATTTTCAATTTGTCAACGTGTATACCTTTCATATTTATTCATTATACTTCACGATAATATGATAATTGTTTATTAAATTGGTGTGAGGTTATGACACCTAGTCATAGTTATAACAGTAAATGGTTTTAAAATAATATATTATGTAGATTAGATTAGAAGAATTTTTTAGGTTGTCCAAATAGAATGTGAAGACTGTATTTAATTGGATGTTGCATCTCTGTGAAAATATCTGTATCATTCTGAAAATAAAAACGATTAATGTAGTGCTTTATGATTTTTATTTCTTCATTTTCTCTAAAACAACATTTAAAATTATTTCCAATGAAAGTAATTTATTTCTTTTCAAAGAAGTAATAAAATAAAAGTATTCCATGCGATATACAGAAATTAATATTTTAGAAAATGATCTGCAATTAATCATTTTGTTATTTGAGATTGCTAAAATTTGCTTCTGAAAACTACTTGTAATAGGATTAAATTAAAAAAGATCAAAAGAAAACCACTTGGTTTTTGAGACTATAGAGGGGAAAATGTGTTTCGATGTATTGCCTAAGGTTCCCTAGAAGGTTTTGTCCATCCCAGGTCGAATTAATGAATGTACTACTGAAAAGTTAAGCTGAGACATCCATCAAACAGCATAATAAAATTCCACCAAGACATAAAATAAAATCCACTGTTAAATTCTGTGTAAAAAAATATTCACATGAAAACAGTATCAATACAATACTTTAAACTCGTGTTTTTCTAAATCATATAAACTTTTATATTTTTGGAAGGTAAAAAATATGGAACAGTCATAGACTAAAAACTATCTACATAGTATGGAAAGTTGTGTGAGAGGAGTGAGAACACTATTACTATTTATTTTTTGAATTACATCATTATCATGAAATTTAAGATGTGGACTGTTTGTTAAGAACAACAGCAACTGAATGAAACATTTTAAGAATAGAAAATTTAGTATAAAAAAACAAACGTATCTATATTATTTGGAAGTCATGCAAAAAAAAAAAAAAAACATCCAATCACTTTCTTTATTACCATTTCTTTCAATTAATTTGTATATTCATTTTCAAGCTTTTATATACTATAATTTATCACATCCTTAAGAACTTCTCGGCAGTACCAATCAGTTATAGGCGTTGTTTATTAATTATTGGCAATGTGAATTCTCACCTCCAATGAATTAAATCTCCAAAAAGAGGCCTTTCTGGAGCATATATTTAAAATGAGTCGGACAGTTGTTTAAACAAAAGATATCACCAACTTTAGTTATTAGTTTTTTGAGTAATACTTCGTCAGTAGACAGAAAGTGGTAAAAAAAATGTACCGGTCATTCCACGTCGACGGAACACAGAGTGTAAACCTCACCACCTCAGATTTTCTTGAAATTCGGCACAGTTATACAATTGGTATAGGCTTGAAAAAATATGAAATTTTATTTAGACATGTCAAGTCGCTTTTGAATTACAGATCTCTTAAGTTCTCATAAATGGGGCTTAAAAAGCGAGTAATAATATTTTGAATGATTTTAGAAGCCTTCTTAATTGAGCTAGAGGCTATGAATAGGTGTGCGACACTATACAGTGGCGGCCAAAATTGTAGAAACACTCTAGAGAAAGTTCAGTTTTGAGGTTTGAGGGCTCGCATCTATAATATATTTAGAGTATTGCCATAAAATTGCATATCATTCAAAAATTAATTTAATTATTAACTCAATGCAATGAAGTTGATTTAATTATCTGCATTTTATCAAAAGTTCCCCTCAGGGGTTCACCTACTATAGGTGAGTACGGGTGTCCCATTCCCGAGGTTCCCAGGGATCTCTATTCCATTTATGCTGTCTCCATCTGCTGTCTGTTTGATTCTTCCATCCCTCGAGGGCAAGCGAGGGAGCTCTCCGTGTGAAGCTGTCGCCGCTCTGTTAGCTTCTTGCTTCTCATGGACAGCCAAAACCCCACGTGTTGGCCGTGCGTGGCGACCCATTAGACAGACGGGTGGTGAACTGTGGTCCCCGGTGTATCAATCGGCTAGTACCTAACAACCTGAGTGGTTAGTCTGCTAGGGATCAAGCGAAGGGGTTACTTCTTGGGCTTGGAGTTAAGGGTGGTCACTGTCCCCGAGAGTAACTCCGAGCGTATAGGATTCAGCTAGCACTAAGGTAAGCGCCGAGGCTGTGTGTGGCCAGAGCCGGTGGCTCTCTTCCCTTGTTGGGCTCCGTGGTGGGCGGTGCCGTTGGGCCTGCTGTATGGGCTCCTCCAAAAATATCCCATCAGTGGGCATCAGAAACAATTATATTTTGCACCTCCTCAACCGTTTGATGCATATTTTGTCATAAAAAGAGTCTCGGAGAAACAGGAAACCTTTAATAAAGTTTTACCATTTTTAGTACAAAAAGCAATTACAGCAGTTGTCGGTGAAGTTAAAACAATCCGTAAAATACACTCTGGTGACTTGCTGGTTGAAGTTTTCTCGAAAAAGCAAGCCCAGCAAATCATAAAATTAAAAGCTCTGGCAACTATACCCGTCACTGTTAGCTCCCACATGTCACTTAACTATTCAAAAGGTGTAATTACATGTGGAGAGCTTTTTAACGTCCCGCTAGAGGAAATAATAAAGGAACTCAAACCGCAAGGAGTGACAAATGTACGCCAAATTAATATTCGCAGGGATGGGCAACTCCATCCCACTAAATACTACATCATTACTTTTCATAGTTCAAAATTACCTGAATTTTTATATGCAGGCTATATAAAATTACCATTGCGGCCGAATATTCCAAACCTTTTACGATGTTTTCAATGCCAGCGCTTTGGGCACTCAAAAGCTAACTGCCACGGGACCCTCACTTGCGCCAGCTGTGCAGAAAAGGGCCATGTCAGCCAGCAGTGTTGCGCACCAAAAAAGTGCGTAAACTGCGAAGGCAATCATACATCTTTCTCCCGAACTTGTGAACGCTGGCAATTAGAAAAAAAGATAATAGCAATTAAAGTAAAAGAAAACTTATTCTATCCTGAAGCAAGGCGAAAAACTTTGGTCCAAACCCCTAAACCTGGCATAAGTTATGCTGCTGCTGTACAGAAACTATTCTGCGAAAATTGTTCATGCAACAACTGCACAAAAAGCAAACTAAAAACAAAACCCAACCATAAAAATTCAGATTCTGAAACAGAAAACTCTACAACCAGTACCCCTGAACCCTGTCAAACAGAAACACACAAAACAAAATCCAAATCCAATAAATCCCTCAAACTGAAGCTATCAAAACGTGGCCTATCTGCAAAAGATTTAAATGCGAAATTTAAAAAATTAACATTACGTACATCTGTCGCACTGGGACTCGCAAATCAGGGTGTCGTCCATAAGGACTTAACGTCTATTTTTGATGGAGCATCCAAGAGTTCTGAATTTATCTCACTTCATCCATCTGAGGAGGATAATGAAGAAATTAAAATGAGTTGCGATCCCTCGCAACCTCCAAGCAATGTCCTTAATTCTTTCCTTGCAACAAGATCTTCTTAATGGGTACCTTTCTTTCTTGGAATTGTAGCGGCATTCGATCCAAATTAAATGATATAAAGTCCATTTTTAACAAATTTCATCCTGTCTGCTTAGGTGTTCAGGAAACTTTCTTGACACCAAACATTCCCATAAAACTATGTGGCCATAACTGTATATGAAAAGATGCAGACACAGGATCTCACAATTCCTTAGGTGTCTGTATCTTTACTTCAAATCTCTATCCAAGCTCGCCTATCAATTTACAAACTTTCCTACAGGCTGTGGCTGTACAAGTTCATGTACGGAAGTTAGTCACAGTCTCTTGTATTTACTTACCGCCACGTGATGTCATCTGTCAGCAGGATCTGGACAACTTAGTGGACCAGCTTCCTTCACCTTTTATATTGCTAGGTGACTTTAACGGACATAATACTTTGTGGGGTTCGGGTACTACAAATTCACGTGGGCTGCAGATTGAGGAGTTTATTTCTAACAACTGCTACTGCCTGCTCAATAACGACGAATTGACATACTTTCTTGAACCCACACGGACCTTCCACAGTCTTGACTTGGCCATTTGTTATCCTGAACTTCTGCCATTACTAACCTTCGCTGTTAGCAACGATTTATATAATAGCGACAACTTTCCTATTATCGTCTCCATGCTGATAGAGATGGTGTGACTATTTGTCCTCCGCGTTTCCTATTCCAGTGGGCAGACTGGACTACTTTTTCGCAACTGGCAGATATCACAGAAGCAATGGTCAATACATCAGACATCTCGGAAGCAGTATTACAAGTCGTTAGCACCATAATGAATGCCGCTAATAACACAACACCAAAATCATCCCCACGTCTACGAAAATTCCGAAGATCGTGGTGGAATGAAGCATGCCGTGACAATCTCAAACAACAGAAAAAATTTTGGAATAAGTTCAGAAGGTACCCGAAAACAGAAAATCTTGTTGCTTTTAAAAGAGCCAAAGCACTAGCACGACGCATTCGTCGTCAAAACCAGAGAAATTTATGGATATCATTTGTTTCTTCTATAACATCCTGTACTTTTAGTAAGACCTTGTGAAAAAAGGTAAAGACTGCTAGTGGGATTTATAGCGAATCATCCCTTCCTATTTTAAATACTGGAAATATGATGCATTCTGCCCCTTTAGACGTAGCCAATATCCTTGGCAAAGCATTTGCACAAATATCCGCAATAGATTCTTATGGTCCTAACTTTCAGGCAATTAAGAATCCCGCGGAACGATTGCCCTTGCATTTTAATGACAGAAATACCTATTCTTATAACTGTGAGTTTAGGATGTTTGAACTAGAAACAGCATTATCTGAAGCCCATGATATCAGTCCAGGACCAGATGGCATTACTTATAATATGCTCCGGCATTTGAATACTACTTCCATTTTCAACTTGTTGCTGTTATTTAACAGAATTTGGAATGAGTAGAAGTACCCTTCACAATGGCGAGAAGCTATTGTGATACCAATCTTAAAACCTGGCAAAGAATCTTCCAATCCTCTGAACTACAGACCGATTGCTTTAACGAGTTGCCTTTGCAAAACTTTTGAGCGAATGGTCAATGCTCGGCCCATATACGAATTGGAGAAACAAGGATGCATATCCTCGTTGCAAAGTGGAATCCGTAGAGATCGTTCTACCTTTGACAACCTTATTTTGCTGGAAACCCAGATCCGCAAATGCATTTGTTAAGAGGAACCACCTTGTCTCCATATTTTTCGATATAGAAAAAGCATATGACCGAGCTTGGCACTTTGGCATACTTTCAACACTTTTTAACTTTGGTTTTAGAGGAAACTTACCCATCTTTTTACAGAACTTTTTATCTCATCGAACATTTTGCGTTTGTGTTGGCAACTTTTAATATAATCATGTTATTTGAGCTGACGGAGTTCCCCAGGGAAGTGTCCTCAGTGTCACGCTTTTCATCGTCCATCTCAGTCAGATTTTAACAAGCTTACCTTCATCTGTACATGCCAGCCTTTATGTTGACTATCTGCAGATATCATGCCAAAAACCCGATATGAATTTTATTGAACAACATTTACAAAGAGCCGTTAATAAATTGGAAACTTGGTGCGATAACAATGGGCACACTATCTCTCCGGAGAAGAGCCGATGCGTCCACTTTCGCCGGAAAAGAAAGATTGACCATGATCCAAATATACTTATTCGGAAATACTCAAATCCCTGTGGTGAACGAAGTAAGGTTTTGGGGAGTGATTCTCTATCGGAAGCTCA
>JAPMOR010099167.1:519041-557655 GCA_026543865.1 Argiope aurantia
CTCAAATTATTTCTTACTTCATACTTAAACAATATTATTTTTACACATCTATGTTTATAATTTGATAAATGAGTGTTTTTTTAATATCTTTTATACTTTTACCATTCGATTGGCGCAGTATAGCCAGATATGGCTCTTGCGCCAATAAACCAAACAAAACAAACAAACAAACAATCTATCAAAAGTTGCAGCTAAGTAGCAAGGGAAAAGAAGCACAGTTTGCTGAATTTGATATGAGTAGCTTTTCCTCAACTGAATGTAGCCAATGAGCTTGAATGTTTAAAGAGACAATTAGGTATCATTTTGTTTTGACAACGAATTAATTAGATTACAGTAAGATTAAAATCTTGATATCATTTACTGGAGTTCAAACAAAAATAGTAAGTAAATTGCTAGTAAATTGGTTATTTTTATTGTTTTCTTTCGTTTACTCAGCTTACAAAACGTAATAAAATTCTAGAAATGGCACAAAAAGTTGACTAGTAACCTAGAAAGCGATGTAAAGCGATTCTCTTAAGTGATCAAGGTTACAGTTATGGAGAAATTAAAAAGAAAAATCGGTGGAAACTTAACCAAAGGTAGCATTCCTTAATTTTTGAAATATAGGGAGATTCAATCTCTACAAAACAAAACTGGTAAAAGAAGAAAAAGGTGCGCAACATCAATTAATGATACGAGAATTAAAATACTAAGTTTAAGTAACAGAAGAAAATCACCTGTGAGTAGGGATTGCAATATCGGACCAAAATTTTAATACCGGTATTAGAAATTTTAGAAAAAGAAAGAAAACACAGGCATTTTTTTGTTTTATTTGCCAGTTTTATTAGAGAGTGTAAATATCACAAAAAATAATTTTGTCACTTATAAATTATAACAGTATATAAGGAATCACAAAAAGTAAAGGAACATTTTATTTATTTAAATCACAAAAAAGTGTAAATATCACTATTCAGTCTGTGGTACTATTACAAAATTTTGGAGTGTGATCTTAAAAAACATAATGCATCAATTGTACAGTCATTATGCCTGAAAAGTAATTTTGTGAAAAAATTATCAGCTGTCGAAAACGCTCTTTCGGCATCTACGCTAGTGGGTGGTACTGTTAGGAATGCGCGATATACTTTTTCCAAGTATTTACCTCTAAATTCCTCATCTTCAAATAAATGGATTTCTCTTTGGATGGTTGTGGATATAGCTGATTTCTGTATTGTATTTTGGTTCGTTGAAACTTTTTTATTTATCGCTAATTCTAATTTTTGTTCAAGAGACAATTCCTTTTCACTATCGACATTAGTGTCATCATAATCTTCGATAACTGAACGGAATTCTTCTCAATGTGGATAGGTTTGTAGGTAAAAAAATTTAAGAACATTTACTGTAAATTTAATCAGATTTGAATTATTTATTTTCTTTTCTTCTTTTTCATTTTCATTTTTAAAATCATTATAATTATGTAAATACCATAAGACATTTTCTATTTCGGTATACCTTTCTTCTGTGCGATTTTTCGATGTAATATATAATTCTTCAGATAGAGATGTGTGCTGTTCTTTCAGTGACTGCAACATGAAATTTATTGTTGCATTAGCTGTTAATAAATTAGAATCTCTCCGACATAATGCCTCAATAATCAGTTTTATTGGAAATAGAGCTGATACAGTTCTGGATATTAAGTCGAATTCACTATCTGAAAAATTAATTCATAGGTTTAAGCCGATTATTGCTTTTTGGATTGGATTTCTCAGTTTCAAAAATCGTTCCATCATTAGGAGTAAACTATTGTAAGGTGTTTTAGAATGTAATATTAGCATATATTCGGTTTTATTTTCAGTTAGTATATATATTTTAGTAATATGTCATTTTTTATAGAGGAACGTTTAAATATCTTAACAATTTTTCGAACTTTATAAATTATAGGAAGCAATTCTTGATGGGTTAATATTTCATCCTCATTAATAATATCTTCTTCAACAATTACATTGTCATTATCTTCATTGTCAATATCACTCTCATTCTTACTCTCTTCAAAGTTGGAATCCAAAGATTCTATATCCACAGTATTTGGATTCTTCTGTTCTTTATTTTTTGGTATAATACATCTATTACTGCTAATTGAATTCCATGAGCATAACACAGTTGCTGATTTGCACCGATCAACTTTCAAACTTTTTTCATAACTGGTGCTTCATTAGTCGTTATGGATACAATATCTTCTTTCAAGGATAATCCTTGTATCGCTAATTTAGATTTAAGCAATAAATTAAGCCATTAATTAGCTAATTAATTTCGCACGTTAGGGAGACATAAAAACAAAAACGTATACTATTTTGCTATGTTGGCGATCCCTGAACGTATAGTGTAGACAATTTTAAAAATTTCTAGTAACTACCGAAAACCCGGTATTTAAACTTGTGAATACCGGTATTACAAAATTGTACAAATGGCTCAAAATACCGGTATTCGGTACCCTTCGGTACCCCGGTATACCGGATTGCAATTCCTATCTGTGAGTATACAAGAAGAAATGACACAATGTAATGTAAAGGGTAGTGCAAGGTTCTGTTTGACGCAGGCTGAAAGAATTTGGTCTAAATGCTAGAATTCCACAAAAAAGTCATTTTTATCTCTGAAACAAAAGTTGAAAAGATTAAACTGAGCTAAAATCCATATTGATTGGACAACGGATCAATGGAACAATGTTATTTGGAATGATGAGACCAAAATTCCACTATTTGTTAACGATGGCCTAAAATACGTAAGAGGAAGAGATATACATCCTGAATTTCTTACATCTACAGTGAAACGTCCAGTTAATGTCATGATATGTGGTTGAATTACATAAAAAAGTATAGATAGAATTTCTGTGATAAATGGAAATATAAATGCCCAAAAATACATAAATGATAAATTAGAGCCCAAGAAATTTGTGCGTGAGCATCAACCTGAAATAAAACCCAGTTAATTGAAGCAATAATTAAATCTTGGTTTCATATAATAACAGATGATGAACTTAAAAAATTAATTCACTCCATGGGAAGGCGTTGTAAGGCCGTATCAAGGCTAAAGCTTACTCAACTAAGTATTAAGTGGCAGTGTAAGATTGTTTGTGCATTACCTTTTTTTCATGCCTGTTTCACATTTCTTTTTTATAACTATTGTCGTGATAAAATTTCCTGCATAAAAACTATTTCAGTAATATCTTGAATAATTATATTTTCTATCATATATAATTTTATGGTATTTAAAAAAAACAATATTCTGAACCCTCAAACAACAAAAAAATGATTTTTTCCTAAAGGTTTCCACAATTTTGGCCACCACTGTAGGTGCAATTTTACAATATTTGTCTTACTCTTCGCTCTGATATGCAACACTAAGATAAGAAAAAAAAAATTCTTAAAATCTAATTTAAAATTTTAATTTAATTTTTGAACAAATAAATATTTTGAAATTAATTCCATGAATCGTTTGCATTATTTTAAATCACATGACAAAATATAAATATGGGTTGGTTATGTCTTCATTTTAAAAATAAAAAAATAAAGTTTCTTTTTTATTTATTAAACTTAGTATTCATTTTGATTAATACAATAATACCAATACTGACATTTTTTTTAAAAAAAAATAAGCATGAACACTGATATAAAGGATCCACTAATATATCTAAAAAATTTACTATTAAATAATAGGGTTTTATCTATCATTTTAAGTTTGAAAACGCTTCATTTATTTGATCTATTTCATTGTCAAGAACATAAATTTTTCAAGTAGGAGTAACAGGATTCACTTTTGCCAGCATATCCATATCTGAGAAACACAGAATATTAGTATTTCTTGGATATGAGAAAAATGCAGATGGTTCCGATGGATGAAGAAAAATACCTTTACTTCATCAAGTTTTTCATTTTTCTTTAAAATATATCCGAGTCAACAGTTTTCTTCAAAGACAACAGTTAGATAGCTTGAACTGTCTGTTAATATTAGTTTATTAGAAGATTTTGACACATCCTTTTCGAAAGCTTTTGAATTCCAAGTAAAGTTTTTCACTAATATTTTAGATGTAGTTATAGGAACGAATACATGGTATTGTTGAATAGCCAAGTTTTAAGAAACTCTGATTCATTATTTTTTTCTTGTGTTGAATATGAAAAGTCGTTGCTGATAATGTTTTGAACTGCTCATTCAAAAAGTTGTGGTGGCGTTTGAATTTGCTTTTCATAGAGCCTTTCCAAACTGACATGAGCTGCCAGTCTCTTTACAGAACCTCTATTCCATCATAAGACACTTTAACAAGAGCTGTGACAAGAAAGTGCCACTCTCCTTCCACTTGAAAATCCTTTTGTTGGGGATTTTCAAATTTGGTTGCCAAACAAGGTATCAGTTTCGTTTTGAAAGGTGTGCGCAGTAGCTGTATTGTCTCCTAAGGAATTAAAAATAGTTACATAACTGCCCTGTTGAACTTCGCTTTCCTTTTGAAATATATAACAAAAGGATTATGACACGCTACTTCGCACAGTGGTAGCTTTATGTTTCATCTTGTAGGATTATGCTGTAATTTTCTGAAAAATCACAAATAACAATGAACTCTGAAACTTTTAAATTTTCTTTTGTGCAGTTTAGGAAATATCTCTGCTTCTTGACAATGAAATCATGCTAAATTAAAGAAGACAACCTGCTGTAGCACAAATCAATACACTTTTCTGAGTCTTTCTCTAAAATCTGTAGGTTACAACGATAAATTGTCACACATTGGTGGAATTTTAATTTTTTAACTGAATTTTCATCAAAGCATTGTTCTAAAATTTTGCGGATCTCAAATTTATAAAGGACAGTAAAGACATTTTCCCATTTTGCAATCAATAGACGATGGAATACAAAACATTTTTGCCAGGCACTGCTAGTAATTTTGCATTTTATTTTTTGTTGAAATATTCAATTTAGTATTTTTTATCATTAGTTTCATGTTTTGGTGAGTAGTACAAATACAAACAGAGTGTGTGCCACTTTGACCAGCTAAGATACAAATTTAGAAAAATCTATTTTTATACTGATAAACTTACTTATATGCTTTCTGATGAAGATCTTTCAGTAGCAACAATAAAAGGTTTACGTTTGATATTTTGAGGAAATTTTTTTTACTTTCGATGTGTCATAATTCTTGCTTTTCCAATTTCCTTTTAGCAATGGAAACTCACACAACTGTAAAAGAAATATATAAGTGACTGAACAACTGCTGAATTTGTTCTAAAGTTCATATCATAATCCAGGTTTTTTTCTGAGTCAATTTGACCATCTTGAACATTTTCATCAATTTGGGACTGTGCATTTTTAATATAGTAATTTCCTTCCTATATTTATCAAAACTTTTTAGATCATTGACTATTTGGGGGATATAGTTCAGGTATCGATACTGGGACATTTCTATGCTTTTTCTTGTGTCTAACTACGTAACTGATTTGTTTTCTTTAACGGATTATAACAATGAATTCTTAATGTATTAGCCTCCATATTTGAGAAAAACATACACAGTGCTGAACTATCAATAACTTGTTAAATTTTAACCAGTAACATTAAACATGAATTTAAAAACTATTTTTACATTCTCATAGTTGGATTTAAGTTACTTTAAATCTTCCAATTACATTTTCATTTACTGAAGATCTAAAATAATAACAGTATTCATTTAAAATAATAAGAACTATCCCACTAACTTATTGTACACATCTAATTCAGAATTTCTCCACTCAGGAATGACAGTACTCACTGTATGATACTTTGCTACAAGCTAGTGAAACCAGCAAGTTACTTACTGATTGTGACAAGTTCAACCAGGTTTCAACTTTTTACAACCAGTTGCAGGCTGATATCTTTTACATAGAAGGCTATTCTTGCAAATTTATACTAAATTTATATTTCATTATTTTTTTGTTTATCCTCTGTTTCATTAATAAAATGTATTATAAATTATACATCATAATTAGAATAATTATTGTAATTATTAATTTAAGTAATTTATTATTTAAATTTCCTTTTATTATTTCATGAAAAGGATATCCAATTATCATCTTTTAAACAATGAAGCAATTATTACCCCACATTTATAATTTGCCCTGCGATTTATAATAATTCAAACTATCCATGGAATTAATTTAAAAATTTTAAAATATATACTTTTCGAAAAAATTTTAATTAAATTTTGAGAATTTTTTTCTTATCTAAACCGATATAGTGTTTCATCGCTGGAAAGAGAATGCAAAATGCTATAAAATGCCCCCTACCCCAAGCTTCTAACCCAACTCAAAAAGTTTGTACAACTATTTAAAAAATGCCATTTCCTGATTTTAGCTCCAATTATGAGAATTTTAGAGCATTATAATTAATAAACGACTTGACAAATCTAAGTAAAATATCATATTTCCCCCTTCCAAGTCTATATCAATAGTGCAATGTGCCAGATTTCAAGAAAATCTGAGATGGTGTGGATAAAAATGGTATTTTTCTAATATATTGAATTTATATGGTACCCTTACATCTCAGTCTGAAATACTGATAAAAAAAATCAGGAAAATACCACTCGGGATGTCAACTTGCTTGTGTTGGAACTTGTGAATTGGCTGAAAACCGTTTTATTGCGCAAGAATAGATAGGATAATATCAATTTTGTTTCACTCCTTGTATCCTGCCTGCCTGTTTTTTTACGCCATTTATTCGTTTGCCTAACAGCAGAGTGATCATCTGTGATGACGGTGTATTTTAATGTAAGGTTAATGTTGGTTGAGCATAATGTTTCAGTTATTCAAGAGGGTATGAAATCTATGCACGCGATCCAATGATATCTTTTTTTAAATATCGTGCTCTTTGTTATGCTCTGTGGTTCATAGAAAATTCGAATTTTTTAATTCGAATTCGCTGATAATTCAAATTTTTCCCATGTCTAAAATTTTCTATTCATTTTATTTTAAATTAATAGATTTTAATTTTAAATTGTAAATTTTAATTTATTTTGGTTAGTTTGAAGTCAAAACTAGAAATCGTGTATTTCTGAACAGTGTTCGTTAGTTAAATGCGCCCGTATCTTGTGTAGTAAGTAATTATAAGTGAATTATTTTTAGAGCTCTTAATTCACTGTAGGCGTCATTGCCGTACAATGTATTCAATAAAAGAATCGCATTTATTCTCGGTAAATTTGTGGATTATACTATTTATTTTGAAAGTTTATTTATAATTATTACCTTCAAAGTATTATATTCTGTTTAATCATTTTATTAATTTTTTAAAGTTTAACTATTATATTATTTATTAATATTACTTACTGTTTATTTAGTAATTATACATTGTAAAACAGTTAGATTTAAAAAAAATAAATTTTAACTGCCATTTTTAATTTATTGTTTTCTTTTGCCGTACTAATATTTAGACATAGTTTTTCATATTTGATGTTTTTCAAATAATTGAATTTTTATTGTGATCTCTTCAGCTTTTAATTATAATCTGTGTATTTTCTGTAGGCGGTTCAAGATTACATTTTCTACCTCGTTATTGGTTGTCTGGTACCAGTCACGCAGAAGAAAATGCGATCTTGAACCACCTACAGAAAATACACAGACTATATAGAGCAAAGTCCCACTGTAACAGCACAGCAATGGCAGAACCCTCTTTCAGTAAATCGGTTGCTTTAGTTTCACATTTCAACGCATTTTTAAGATGTTGAAAATTGATTTTACGTTAATTTTTAATATCCGTGAAAATGCCTTTATTTATAATGACTTTTTATCGTATGATATTCACATTCTTATATAATCTATTTTAAGCAGGCTCTCGATACTCATAAACACTTTAGATGCTTTCGTCAGTTCTTAGTATATCAAGGTTTTCCTGTTCACATTTCCAAAGACGAAAGTATATAACCCTGGCAAGTCCTTTTAACAAGTATCAATAAGTATTCTAGGATGAGCATCCGGATGAACGTTTGATTTTTTTACTATTTTGCTGTGTCTTTTTGTGTGTAATATAAGTTTTGATTGGCTCAATAATTGCAAACTGATAATTTAATAGTCCATTTTTCCTTATGGTTTCGACATAGCGAATGTAATGAAACTTGAAAGAAGTTGATCGATTACTCTTGACAAAGTGTTATATTATTTGAATATCATATAATCCCTAGATTTGTATCTGTTACATATTTATTTATTTGGTAACTAAGCTAATAACAATTTTTAATAGATCAACCTGCTGTCTTCTTCCCGTCAGCATAACTACCCGAAGGTGACCAGCCGACCAGAAAACCAGGAATCGTCGGGGAATTTCAGGAGATCGACCAGAAATCAGGGAAAAGTCAGGAAATTTATTCGTAAACCGGAAATTTTTTTTAAATCTTTAATTTTCATTGAAAAGGACAATTCTCAGGTATTTTTTCATAAGCAGAAGGAAATATCATTAGCAGCAAATTAAAATCATGCATTTACTGACAATCAAAAACAGAAGCCATCCACGTTTTTGTGCAAACACTAGGTTGAGAAAAATTTATATTTAAATATATGAGTGACTGAAAGTTCAGGTATGTAACATAATTAATGCTTTTTGTGAAGTTCTTACAATTCTGAAGAACAAATCTCTTGCATTTAGATTATAGATTTTGATTCAAATTATGCTGGCTATTCAGTGTCTATTAACCAGATTATTATTTGCCTTACTTTTATATTTTATCCACTTATCGAAACAAATTTATTCGTTTACCGCGTTTTCTTCCATTATTTATGGCATTGCAATGCTAATTTGATTATATAATTTGTTAATTCGTCGTTTTTAGAACAAGTCGTATTTGAGGCTAGGTTTAGCATTAGCCAAAATAGTTTAGGGACAATAAAATTGGTTAGATTAAAATTTGGAGTTACTATGGGAAAGAAAGATTAACCATCATATCTAATTTATTGCATATATACTATATAAATATATTTTCCGAAAGTTTTTGTTTACTTTCTTTTAGGACATCAAGCGTGTGTGTGTGTGTGTGTGTGTGTGTGTGTGTGTGTGTGTGTGTGTGTGTGTGTGTGTGTATGTGTGTATGTGTGTGTGTGTGTTGTGTTGTGTTGTGTTAAAATTCCCCATATATTCAACAAATGCTGCATAATTTGAAAATAATATTAAACATAAGAAATAAATTTGTTTCATACATAATAGATACCATCTTACTTAATTTTCGTAAAAACATTTTTTTAAGGGAATGGCAGCCTTTTTCTTACACGCTTCGAAACCGAATGCCACAAAAATTTTCAAAATTCCTTCAATACTATCTTTTTTAAATTCACGCCTCTAAAACATTTTTCCTTTCATAAAATAAAGGAAAAAAATTATGATAATGTCCAATTCTCCATTTATTTCTGTATCTTATGTGTTAAGCTTTCAGTCAGTATGTAGATGATTTTTTTACTATATTGGTGAGCTAAAAGTTGATGCATTGAATAATTTTTCTTTTTTGAAAGCATTTTTTTTTTTCTTTTTTTTCTGTTCGTAGAATTATTGTTCAGTTCTGATACATGTGTTGGTGAACAGTATTGATAGGGGAGAACTCACTGGAAGGAAGTAAATCATTTTATTCTTAGGCACTCTGCCAATATGCCTATGTTTTTGTACTGCATCTAACGTGAATAAATCTGACAAACAGTTCGGAGATATGATTGGTTGTCTAAAGGTTCCTCTAGATAGGCATGCATCTTATAATTTTGTTAATATATTTGCAAAAAAAGGAAAGGTTTTACATATTTGAAGTTTATCTGTAATTATTCAATAATTGAAAATGACGTTTTTTGTTTTGTTTTCTGTGCATTGAATTTTATTTTACGGTGATTTTAGTTAAAAGAGTAAAACAACTTTTCATGTGCAATTAAATAAAGAAAAGAAAAGAAAGCAGCATTATTTTGATTTTGAGGGAAATTTCTTTAAAAATCTGGGAATAGCAGGAGAATTCAAACTGCAGAAATGTTGACCACCCTGCTACTCTAGGCAGCTAGCCCTCTTGTCTGCCTTCTCAAAAATCCGCCTCTGAGTGCAGGCGCGTATATACACAGTCCAGTCATATATTAATGTGACCACCGCCTACTTTTGACATCAACGTTAAATAACCAATTGCAGACTCACACGGTAGAAAAACTCTTTATACTTTCCTTGTAAGTTTTTCAGTGTTTCTGAAGGCACGAACAGTGCGGGAAATGGCGGTAGCATCAGGAGCTACCTCTATATTGAAACAAGCTAATGAGACGTACAGCTCCATCGCTTGAGTAACGCGAAAACTAACGATCTTTCTGGCACCAAATGAACAAGTTTTTATGTTACCACATGATAGTACATGTAACTCCAAATTCCCCTAGGTAGGAGCTACATCCTTTTGCAACAAAACCTTCAATTATACAAAGAGAAAGTATTATAACCGTCGAAAAAAATAAATTAATTAATTAATTTTAAAAAATCGAACATGAGATTCTAACGAATCTCCACATTTCAAGTCTTCTTGAGTCTGCAAAACATACATTTTAGAATTATGTATGCTCGTCCATTACCACAACCCCCGATAGACAAGGCCTCTGCGGCTTTCCGTGACGTCACAACGAGACGGTAGACTTCATTCCCTTAACGCCAAGTCTCTGCGCGCTAGAGAGTGAAGAGAAATTGCTTTTCACTTGTTAATATCATTTCATATACTTCCATATCATGCAATTCAACACACATATATTGTAGAATTCATAATTAATTAAAATGCAGCCGCTTTCCACATCACCCTGGAGGTACGGTGCTTGGTATGCATTACCTTTTTTGCATTATGTGCAGGACAGGTTTCCCAGTAGGTGTATCTTCCCTAGATTTAAAACTATTATCTTCATTCACTACATCATTAAAAATGCCTTTGCCATAATCATGTACTTGTTCTTCATTCACTACATCATTAAAAATTATATCTATTGCAAAATATTTTTGATTAGAAAATTTCAAAATTTCTTCTTCATATATGGTACATAAATTTTTAAATTTTAATATAAAAAATACACTTGCAATGCTTTTGTTTATTAATTTCAAAACAATTCCATACAATAATGGTTTTATGAATATTTGCCGTGGCGTCAACTCCAAGAAAGCAATAAAAACAATATTTCACGAAACAGTATTCTATTCAAAAAAAAAATAAAAAAATATCCAATAAATCTTTGAAACATTAGAAGAGCTTTCTTATTTAACTATATATTTTATCATTACTTTGTTAGAAATATCTTAACTAAATTTATCAAATTTTCTTTCCTTTCCGGTTTTAGAAGAGCTTTTCAAACTATCATGTAATTATTCAGTAATGCATTGACTGCAGACTAGATTACCAATCTATAAACATTTTCCGGTTTATGTCCTGAAATGCCTTTGCCATAATCATTCTGCTCTGACTGAGGGCAAGTGTTGATAGGTATGTATATATTTCTCAAAGTTACAGGATGAGGTAACAAAATATAGCCAGACTTTCTGGCTATATTTTGTTACCTCATCCTGTACCTCATTACCTCATTCTGGCTATATCTGGAAATTTATATGCATGCGGAGCCATTGAATAAAATAATGAGCAGAATATCATCATTTCAGTGGAGTACCTTTTACTGTGCTCATTTTAAATAATCAAGGCAGATTGCTCTTTAATAAATGCTATAACATTGGTTAAATTTTCTTGAGTTATATTTAAATTATCCATGAAACTATGAATCTGGGAAACAATATCAGAATTCAGCAAGGAATTATTTCTGGCAGATGCTCTAATATTTCATTTAAAGTGTTGATGCTATTGATTTTTATAGGTAAAGAAGAAATGTTTGGAATATTTGACAAGCTTGTTTTTCCAACAAAAGCTGACAGCTCTAATAAATCATTTATTACGACGGACAATGCAATTTCAGGACCAGAACTTAGTTCAATATTCACGAATAAAATTTTGTTTTCTTTATGAATGATATACCAGAAATTTTTCAAATTTACTAAAGAAATGCGCTGCTTTAGTTCTTCCAAAATTTTAAATTCTCTTGTCTCATCGTATTTCTTTTTTTCTGTTATGCTTTCCTGGAGAGTTTTCTCTATATATTATTGCTCCTATTTCATCTTTTTTATTTCTGGATTTTCCCTATGAAATGTTGAAGATGACATGTAAGCGGCACAATTTGGCGTCTGAGATGGAATTGCTCCAATCACTAGTCTCGGATATTTAAGAGGGGCACTTAACAATTTTCCTGACTTCGAATCAAATAGACTAGTTTCTCTTTCAATATCATTTTTTTAATGTAATTCACAGACCTACAGTAAAGGAAATTATTCGTAAATATTGAATTCCTTTAATGTTTAATTTAAATACAGTAACAAATATACAACATAAAACAATATATAATTATTATTGTTTACTCTCATGCTTTTATCGTTATGTAAAAGCATGTAAACATAATTACGGCAAATGTTATAATTATTATTGACAATAATACTGCCTACATTACAGCATTTTATGAAATAATTCTTTTCATAATGCACTTGATTAAAATCACGAATAATGGATATTACTGAGCTGTTAAATTTCTAATGTGAGAATAAATTATTTTTCATTTAGAAACATTAAGCATTAGTTTAAAATAATTAAATAAGCTTACCCTACTATGCTGCGTCGGATAAAATCCTTCACGATGTATAGCACTTTCTTTTTAAGCTCTTCATTTTTAGGAAAGGCAAAAACATTTAGTCTTGGGCCATTCCTGTAATTTCCATTTTGGAACACAACAGATCAAAGGCATTTCTATTCCTTACTTTTAGTAATCCAAATGATTTTTCTTGCAAATAAGAAATGGCGCTTCCTGTCTACTCAAACACAGGAGGGCCACTGGCTAAAACATGGCGTGGGAGGAAAAGAGTTCGTTTCTTATCAGTAAACTTGAAGAGGGTGAAATTCCTCCCTCGGTCCCCCAATTCGCATCCACTCGCGTAACCTCTCGGGGCGACGTCATTACTTTCTGTGACGTAATTATTCAGGCCTTGTCTATCGGGGGTTGTGCCATTACTCACGTTCATTACTCTCGTTCATGATAATTCAAAAATGCTTTGAGTTAGATACATGAAATTCGGCATGTGGACTTAACACTAAATTTGAAGATTTCTATCAAGTATAACTGTATAATTCAACTAGTAGGAGTGGTCTCCCTACAACTTTCTCGTATACTTTCTAATAAATGTACGTGTTCATAACTAACGGAATGCCATTGACTAACAATGCAGGTGCGGAAAAAAAAAAAAAAAAAACAGACAAAGTTATTGAATTATAGAATAGAGGTTAACTAATTTTTTAAAAAAAATTGTATCTATTTATTTTTGTCTAAAACTTCAATTACAAGATATTTTATGATGTATCTTTTAGTTTACGTATCGTCTTTTGGCTTTTTTACAATGTCAAGTAAAAGTTCTGCTATTTTAGAGTTGTTTTAGCAAGGAAAACGACAGAGTCAAGTCGTTCGTTTGCTTAAAGTGTCTCAGCAAAGGGCGTCTGAGGAAATCTGTCGTTTCAAAGAACTTGACAATAATAGTTGGTGCACAGGAAATGAACAAAAATGTACGATGGACACTTTCAATAGCCGTAAGGCCATCAAAAAGCGAGTTCAATCAGATCCAAGGGTTTCCCTGAGAAAGATCACTTGTGAAATGGAAATAAGTGACCAATCAGTGTGACGAATAGCAAAAACAGAGCTTGGACTAAAGCCTTTCAAGTTCCAGATAGTTCAGCTTCTCACTGAAGAAAACAAATTCATGCGGCCCCAAAGATGCCAAAAAATTTTGAGACGGGCCGCAAGTCAGCGCTGGGAGACATTCCTTTTCACTTATGAGAAGTTCTTTACCGTCCAACAAGCTCATAACTCCCAGAACAGTAGGATCTGGTCTCTAGATACTCCAAGCACCTCGGTAATTGTTGAACATTGCTAAAATCTTTGTCTGGGGCGGAATTTGGGCAAGCGGGAAAACACCTCTGGTTTTTGTGGATGAGGGCGCTAAAATAAACCAAAAAGTTAACCAGCAGGACATTCTAGAAGCTGTTTTACTTCCGTGAACCAAAACGCACTTCGACAAGGTAAAGTGGAAGTTTCAACAAGACTCCGCTCCAGCTCACAAGCCCAAAAAGACACAAGAGTGGTGCAAGGCGCATTTTCTGAACGTAATATCATCGGGAGAGTGGGCACAAAACTCGCTGAATCTCCTTCCCATGGTTTACAGTGTATGGTCCATTTTGGAGTCTAGGGCTTTCAGTGAACCATACAAAAGTTTGGATTGTCTAAAGCAGAGGTTCCCCAACTTTTTCTTCTCGTGGACCACTTTCAAAATTTTACTATTTTCGGTAGACCTCCTGCTGCTACATTTCTACTGTATTCCCAAAACTTCTAAAAAATATCGCCCTAAATTGGGGGTGTTAAGAAGAAAAAAAAAGCAGAACGTTTTTTTGTGTCCTATTTATTAAAATTATACTTGTGGTTATACAAAATTATAAACTTTTATTATTACAAACAATCAACAATTGACAAAAAATCAACAATGAACTCTGAAATGTAAATCAAGAATAAAAAATAGTCATACTTTTAATGAGACGGATGTACTTGATGAATTGACAGCAAATTATCAATATTTGGCTTCAGTTTTGTAAGAAGTAATCTCAAATCTCCCCGTTCTGTGATGTTCAATCTGCTCCTTTTTTTTTTTGTTAACAGGTTGGTAACGGCACTAAAACATCTTTCGACAAGATATGACGAGGGGAACGCAATCAAAAATTTTCTCGCAATTTCCCACAGCTCAGGATATTTTTCGGGGATTTCTGCCTGCAGCCAAAATGTTTGATAGCCTTTTTTAAATTTCAAGTAGCTCCTCTTGTAAAACCACATTCGAATCTTCCGTTTCATCAAATGGGGTTATGATCCATGTTGGTATTTCCATCGTCAGAATATCTTCAAATCTATTTTTGAAGTCATCATGCAGGGTATTTAAATGTTGAGCGTATGTCTGAATATCCTCATCAAGACATTCTATCTGTGACAAGCGCGGAAACTGGGAGAATTCGCGCCGACTAATATTTTGCTTCATTAATTTCAATTTACCAAGAAAAGCCGAAATTACACCCTTTTTTTATTAAATTAAGGCTGTCCCCTTGTAACTGCAAGTTAACGTTATTGAATTTTATGAACAAATCTGTTAAGTACGCAATGTCCGCTTTATATTTTATCAGATTTTCTTTTAAATCTGGTGCTTTAGTTTCCAGGCACTCTATCACTGATTCGAAAAGTGAGTAAAATCTCGATAAGCATGCACCTTTCGACAACCAGCGTACTTCAGTATGTAAGAGCAGTAGTTGGAAATCTTCAGCATTTTCATCGCACAATAGTGCAAATAAACGGGTATTCAAAGCACTGCTTCTTATTTTATTAACTGCGTTAATCACAAATTGAAGTGATTGGTGCAATCTATCACTCAAATTTTTCAATACAGGGTGTTCTCGGTGGATGACACAGTGAATTGCAATTAGTTCTGGTATTATTCTTTTAAGATGGCTTATAAACCCTCGATATCGACTGAACATGGCAGGAGCTCCATCTGCTGCCACCGAAATAATGTTTGTAAATGGAATAGATTTTTCTGTAAAAAAATCACTCAGGACATTAAATACCGATTCGCCTTTAGTGTGCGACTTCAAAGTTTTTGCGAATAGCAGCTCTTCATGGATTTCTTCGTCCATAACAAATCGAACATATGCCAATAATAATGCTTCATTATCAGGCAAAGTAGACCCGTCCAATTGAATAGAAAAATGAGTGGTTTGCAGATAATTGCACAAGAAGCTTTCTATATCAGAGCTCATTTCATCAATACGTCTTTGTATAGTGTTGTTACTTAAAGGAATTCTTTTGAGTACGTCAGATGGAGGTTTGTGCAGAACTTTTTTTTAAAAACCTCTTCGGGTCAAATAGCGGGTCAGATTAACTCTTCTCCGATGGTGTGCGGTTTTCCAGATTTCGCTATAAGCAACGAAATATTGTAAGATGCCCGCAAGCCAGCATCGTTACTTTGAGACGTTGAAGCAAACATACTATTTACGGTAGGTCTCTTTTTATATTTTCCCTTCAATGTTTGAAAGTATTTCAGATCTTACCTATTTTTTCAGGGTGACACCTTCTTAGATGGTTTTCGAGCTTCGATGGTTTCATAGAGTCATTGCTCTGAACTTTGTTACATAAAAGACACAGGGGCAATCGTTTGTCTACCGTTGATGGAAGAAAATCAAATTTCAAATAATCAACACTGTATTGTCGACATTTCTTCTTAGATTCAGCCATTTTCCGTATCAGTTGTGACCTTTAAAAAAATGTTTGTTTTTGAGGCGATTTTACCAGAATATGGCTATTATAACACAACAGAAAAGAATTATTGCAATAAAAAAATGCCCGCGGAAACATCGCTGTTTTAATTAATCGCCGTCGTAGCGTAAATAAATATTTTTAAACAAAAAAGTACCTAGGTACCTAAAGTTTAATCTTCCCTGGCTTTTTTTTTTCTTTTATAGAAATTTTGAATAATCTCTAGTATTTAATTTTTACTACATAACTACCTACTACACTCAAATAGTAAAACAAATATAATATGATTGATAAATTACAATATACAATAAAAATATGTGTAACAAATAGGCAGATACTTACTTTTTCCGGCACTGCAAATACTGACATCGATTCACTCACAGTCACACTTTTATGTTCAAAATATCGGAAACAAATGAGTAACGTTTTGTTCTTAGCATTCGTATTTATACTAATGTAGATTGCAAGCACAGCGCAAGTCGCATTTCATCCCTTTGCAGGTCTAAACAAGCATCGCGGACGAGCGGACGCACGGGCGGCACTTTGCAAGTCTCGACATGTGGTGTACACTTGTACTATTATCTATTGTTCTATTCAGTTCTGTGTTTGAACTGAGTCTCGAATATTTTTGAGTACCTACCTAGTGAATGATGCTACCTACCTACGTTAATAGGTAAATCCAAGCCAAAATTTTTGTTCTTTATTATGAAAATCAGAAATTTTTTCGTGAACCCCCATTTAAAACTTGTGAACCCCTGTTTTCTTTTCACGTCTACGTGGACCCCCATGTGGTCTCCTATGGACCCCTGGGGGTCCACCTGGACCACTTTGGGAACCTATGGTCTAAAGCAATAGCTTCGTCGGGAATGGGATAGATTAAAATTAGAAGACTTGCGGCCCATTGCTGAAAATTTCAATTAGTGTTTGCTCCTCTGCAGCACTGCAAAAGGCGGTCACTTTAAAACCAATTGAATCTATTTATTAGTGAAGATCTACTCTTATTATTACTTGTTATATTTTGTTAATTAATTTATTTTTAATAAAGTTATACTAAAAATGGTTTGTCCGGGTTTTTCTGCTGCACCCTGTATAAATATCTAAAAGATAATAAGCGAGTTGATACCCAGCGAATTAATCGCAATCTTTAGCAATTAATCGCTAGAATGCGGTAATAACCTGAGCACCGAATGTGTATTTTGAGCTCCTTTTTTCACACTGATCAAAGCCAATATTTGAGATAAAACTATAATTGTAGTCACAAAATAACACACCAAATTTTATATATTCATGTCATTGCGTTTTGGAGTTATTGGGTTTACTTGCTTTTGAAAGTACATGTCGACTGACGGTCAATTTCGTGACGGATTTGGTTCAAAAGTTCGTAGGTGTCTCTTCTTTAGACTTTAAATCTTAGTAACAAATTTTATCCATCTAGCTTGTTTCGTTTTTTAACTATCGAGTTAACTTATATTTGGAAACAGAGCAGAAAGACTCCCTCTGAATGAATTTCTTTCAAAGTTATGTAGCAAACTGTGAATTTGGTGCAAAGATCATATGTCAAATTCCATCTTTTTAGATTAAAGCACTTTTCGGTTATCGTGTTCACAGACAGACAGACAGGCATAATTCCGAAAATGTGTTTTATGAACTCAAAGTGTCTGAAACAATCAGACTCAGCTAAATATCGAGCTCGAATTTTTTGAAGATTACCATATTTTCTCTTTGTACACGAAAAAATAAAAACGCAATGATTTAGATGTATGGTATGTGATTTTGTGACAACAATTATAGTTCTGTGGCAAATTTTGCTTTTATTCAACCGAAAAAATGTTCAAAATACAGACATTGATTTCATTTCCACATTTTTTTCTTAAACTTCTTATGAAAAGAAAGTCGGAGCTACGTTTTAATTTGCAACAGAATGATTTGACAAATCACACACACATCATTTAATTGTTAATCAGATTAATTTTATGGAATTTGAGACTTTATAAGCAATCTTAAATGCATAAAGAAAATAATAATAAATACTAAATAAATTGAAATCGCTTTTTTCTCGTTATAAAATATGTAGCTCATTATACATTTATTACAAATTGGTCAACATGTTTGTAAAATTAAATAGTTACAATCAAGGAAGTATTTATTGGGAAATAAAATTCCCATTGTTCCTCGACTTCTTATAATTTGAAAGCATCATTCTAGCCAACAATTCTAGCATTCCATTAATATAGATACATTCAGACAGATTTAATAGTATGGACTGTTAATAAAATAGTATGACACTGGGAAGCAATTTTTTTTTATTATTGTTTTTATTATTATCGATATTTTTTGCCATCTAGAAAAACTTTTTAGATATTCTTGCTTTGCAAACCTGAAAAATAATATTTAATACAAGGCATGCATAATCAGTAATATTTGGCTTTTTGAAATTTGTAAATGCCCCCTTAAATTCGTCGCTTTAGAAATAATACAGGAAACTTCAAGTAAGGGAAGAACTACTCGTAGGAATGAGCTGCAGTTTTTTATGTATTCATAGAATGGCCTTCTCCATTTATTTATGCAAAAATTCCGGTGTGTTGCCATTTAAAAAATTTTAAACTCTTATTTTTAAAATTTTCCATTCATTAATTAAATTTGCTTTTTAATGATTAATGTGTAAGTTAAATGTATAGAATACCTTATATTTCTCTAATAAAAAAATTATAATCAATAATTATATATATTTTTTAAGATATGCATAAAAGTTCGAAATTTAATTTTAACATTAGAAGTACAAATTTTTTACTCATAATAGATTAATAGAATTTGGTTTCGAGAATAACTTTTGATGTACGTTTAGGAATTTAATGAGAAAAAAGTATTACCATTCAAATTTCTAAGTTAGTTCCTATTTCAATGCGCAGATGGCCTAATTCAAAATTCATTCTTTTTGAATGATACCTTTTTTTTTATGATTGCACGACGAATAATGTCAGCATAAAACAGTGGGGTTTCTTTTTTTCCCCACAGAATACATTTGTCGAAATGTATTCTGTGCAAACAGGGATACATTTCGATATAATCGTGGTGAAGATTTAGACATTTGTCGTATCGGTTAACCAGGCTTCCCATTCCCTCGCCTCCAGTTATGTGAGATGGGCCTTAAAGTTTCTTTGAAACTCCTCATCAGTACGGAATTATTTTTTCGACTCGGATTACGAAATAGGCAAATGCTTAAGGGCCTCGAAATTTCGATGTATTCTTTTGTAATATTTTCTTATTATTTCAATTTTATACTTTTATTTAATTTATTCGGGTCACGACTCATCCTTTAACTATTGACTCAAATTTAAATCAAGTATCGAACATAAGCCAAAGCATTATGCTAATATTCTTAATTTAATTATCTTTAGCAAGTTCCATATTATTGGTTGAAAACTTTTATAAAAATACATTTCTCTATGTTAAAAAAATATCTGATTATGTAGCTAAATAGAATTAAAACTTAAAATAATATGTTTGTTAAATGCCTCAAACATCTTTAAAAATTCAAATAATAATATGCTCTCTTGTTATGTATTACAATTAATTTTAATTTGCCCGTGCATTTTCTCAGGCAAGAAGAAAAATAATTGCAAATTTTAATGATACTGAAAAACAATAAAAATAAATTCAACGGGTCAAATATTAGTAAAGACAAAATATGAAACTCATGAAAATTTAATCTTTGATTCAATAAACAGCAGAACTGTTCCCAGCAAAAATCTAAAATAATAATTTTAAAAAAAATTATTCATTCTAAACAAAATATTTGTAAAGAAAACATAATAGAATTCAATGAAAATTGAAGTAATACGAGATGAAATGTGGACAATAATTATCGGTTGGTAATGCATTTTCCTGTCAAGAAACATAAAAGACACGAATTTTTCAACATTAGTTTTCTGAAGTTAAAAATTGTTGATCGGCGATAGCTAAGCCCTTATTTATTTAAATGGTAAGCTAGCAATTTTCTACCAATGTTTTTAGTTTCTAAGACATCGATCGATCGACTTTTAAAAATAGTTTTTCAAAAGGAGGAAATGGCGGAAATATTGTCTTCTATTATCATAAAAAAGGGATTCGCCTCGTTGCCATGACGCTCGTCTTCCCCGGGCAAAGGTCAAAACACGCATGCGCTTCTGCATCCAAAATAAGAATCTTATATAACAATCTGCAGTGCGCTTAACGCAAAGGAAAACAGGAGCAGAAAATGTAAACACGGGTAATCGGTGATTGGTTAGCTGAAATTCGGAGGCGTGGCAAGCACCCACGTTATTAAAATTTTGTGTTTATGACGTAGTACAAAACCCGATTTTATCGATTTAATTTTGAGCTATCATGTATGGGGGACTGGTTCTAAAAATATTAGTTGTGAGGAAGCAATGGCGGTCCACCCACTTTCTCATTTTTACCATTCAGTTGTTACAAAAAGTAGATAAAATTTTTAAAAGATATACGAATTGAAATGAAAAGATGCTAATACAATTTTTGCGATTATATATGAAATGAAAATCTCATTATATGAATTACACACAAATAGTTTGTACGCTTCAGAAATTCATATATTTTTCTCAGAGACTTTGATCGTAAATATGAGTGCTATGAAACACAAGAACGGATTTAGTAAAGGTTTCATAACAATGGTTCCTGAATGAAATAGCTCATTTTTTATTAATTAAAAACTATGCTTCCATAAGTTGAACTAATTAATTTATCTTCCATGATGAATTAAAAAATTGCAGGCGTTTTAAATAATTTTATTTATTAGTCTCAGAAATGCTACATAGTGCTGAATTTAATTTTGCATTAAAATTAGTAATAATTTATATGCACAGTTTTCCACAGTTTTGGAAAAAAAAATTTTATTGTTCTATAATTTTTCTTTAAATTTTTGAGATTTAATAGATGTTTTTTACGAATAATATTCACATTTTAATTAGTATGATGAAAAGATTTATATAATTATAATTTTATTTAAGTAATTTTTATTAATTGATAATAATTAAATTTTTATATACAATTTTACATATTAAAATTTTTTAGATAAAAAATTATTATATATGTTTTAAAAAAATACATTTATGTGCTTGTGAATTTGCATTCCGACAGGTTCTATTATTAAATATATTTTTATTTTCTTTTTTAAGGCATTTGCACCACGTGCTCAGTCAACAACTATCCGATGTGATAACTGTAACTTTTGAAATATTATAAATACTTAAAATTTTGCATACAACTATTGAAAAATTAGAGGGATTTAAATGAAACTTTTAGCATAAATATGTAGTTAATTTTTTTTATTTATAAAGTAGTCGCCCGTAGCGCCGATTTGCCGGAAACATTAGGTGTTTAATTTCAACTTGATCTCTTATGCATAGTTTGAGGATTAGGCTTCCCTCAGTAAAGTATTTTTAAGCACTATGTCATTTTTCAATTTGATAATTAAACCACCACAGCAATTAAGCTGTGTTATTTTAATAATCTTGCATCTTGTCTGTTTATTGAGTGCATGAACTTCCTAATGAAACTGAGCAACATGACATCAGAGCGCCATTAAAAACTGAAGTCTCTGGGCTTAAAGCCTTATGTCGAATTGCTCGTAGTTTTTTGCAAAATTATAAAAAAAAAATGTATTTAAAAAATATAAATAAATACAGAATTCAGGAGAAATCTGAGTGAAAATTAAGTTGGTATCAATGAAAAGACATTTCAAAAATGGTGTAAAAATAAGCTTTGCGGTTTATTTTCGGAAGTTATAATGGGAAAATGACAAAATCTCGCTTAATATTTTGTTGAATAAATTTCTGATTAAAAAAAAAATGTCGCTCCCAGGTGCACAGTTTCACTCTCCGAAGTATGTAGTAACATTAAATGTAGAAGTCAAATGTAGTAACATTAAGTTAAATGGTCCATCATGTTGAGCGGCAATACACCATATGCATATATTGTCCTTTATTATTAATAGTAAACTTTAAAATATTTTCATCCCCAGCATTATCAAGTATATTCGCTAGTAAGTAAAATAGCAAAACAAAACCAATGTCGCATAATCCATATAATATATTCCTAAACCAAAAATCTTTATTAATTTTTACTGTTTACGCCTAATATGCGGAAGAAAGAAATAGCAAGCACTGCTCAACACTCACTGCACTGCTCAAAAAAACTCATTTAAGATTCCATTATAAATAATGGAATCTTAAATGAGTTTTTGGTGAATGTATAGCTCATTATTTTTTTGAGAAATTTTACCAAAATGCAATCCGTTTACGAATCTCTTTATATTTTTTAAATCAGTGTTAGTGGTCTCCCAAAAACTTTCTCGCATACTCTCCAACAAAGGAGTCGTCTCTCCCGCCCGCATAAAATCGAGAACTTGAGGTAATGTCGCGAATGCCTTGCATAGCATTGGCGAACAATAGCTAAGAAATATTGATCTTTGGCTTGAATTTAGCATTTCTACTGAATTTATTGTGTGCTCCTAGGAGGTTTTTTTTTTTTCTTTTTTTTTTTTCTTTTGGTGATCGTTCCCTGACATGCGGTTAATAGTACTGAAAATTGAATTTGTGTCTGAGACTTGTTTTTTCCAACTGATTCAAACTAAAATTTGATCTAGTTTGCACAGAATTACAGTTGTAGTCATAAAATAACTTTGCCGAATTTCATATATATAAGTCCTTACATTTTGAGTTATCTCGTTTATATGCTTGTGAAAGTATAGACCGATATGCAGTCAAGCCCTCCACAGATTTGGTTCCAAATTTGAGAGATATCTACATTTTATATGTTGAATCTGTGCATGAAATTTTATCTATCTAACTCGCTTCGTTTCTAGTTATCTTGCTAACTTATATTCAGACATTCGGATATAGGCTTTCTTTAAAAGAATTTCGCTGAAAATTCAATAGAAATCTACAAATTTGGTTTAAAGACCATATACGTGTTATCATGTTTTCAGATAAGCAGACATAATTACAAAAATTTGATTTTCGAATATTGGGAGGTCTGAAATGTTTTGATTCGTCAAAATCTCGAGTTCGAATTTTTTAACGATTACAATATTTTCTCTATACTTCATATACGAGAAAATAAAAATCTCTTTTATTGAAAAATATTGAAATTCGAGACTGCAGAAATTTTCTATATGCAATTCTCTACACAAAGGAAAGCAAAAGAAAAAATATCAAATGAAAAATGTCGCATCAAAATATAACATAGAAACAGCTACTACTAAATTGTATGGAAAAAAAAAATTAGAAGAGAAATGATATCAGATTTAGTAGCTACCTCATGACATCATAATTTTTTTAAAACAATTTATTTATTAATAGAGTCACAAAAATGAATTCAAACGCTTTCATAGCATAATTTTTTTATCTCTCAATCGATACAAGTTTTAAAGAGATCCGTCGAAACAGAAAGACAAAGAATAATGGATATTCTAAGTATCAGATCAAAAACAAGCATGGAAATCGGATGACACTGAAACCACCTCAACGTGTTTAAGACTAATATCTAAATTAAATCTTACGAAGTATAAAGGAATAGACCATCAAGGATAAATAAAGTTTATGAATAATTAAATGGTTATTTTATTTTTATCATTGGTTAAATTAAGCCTCCCACATTTGTTAGAGAAAGATGCATCTAGATTTCTTCAGAATTTTTTTCTCTTGGTGGCACTCTCATCGAAATGATCAATTAGTTCATTCCCTACGTTTTCAGAATTCGCTTTCTTTCAACTGACTCTGACACTTTGGACATATAAATTTTATTTTTGACATGTCTATCAAATACAAATTTGGATTTGATTGAAACACATTTTAATACTCGTTCGGAAAACGAACTGTCTTCGAAGAGTTTAATCTCCAAAGTCCATTTTTCTGCAAAATTAATATATAATAGTTCTGTCTGAAACTCTTTTTTTCAGTCAAAGATCAAACCACTGTTTTACTCTTTCTACAACGGTGTAATCATGACAAAATAAAAGACTTGAATATGTGATTACCCCCCTTTCACATTGTTTTTTGCTCACTTGCGGCGCCAGTCCCCCTCCCCTTGGATGGCAAATGAGAAAACTCCTCAGTTCAGACTGGGTTTGCGTGCGAGTTGGAGCACGAGATACATGCGCCTCTACTAAAGAAAAGACGAAATCTTCTTAACTATTATTATTCACATTTACCTCCTATGAAGAGAGGGTGTGATCAAATAGGGCAATTTTATAATTCTTTTAAAAGTATTTATATCAAATTATGATTTGATTAATTAGAATTAATCAAATCATAATTTGATATATTTTGTTGAGCTCCTAATAAACTGTTTTAATCACTGCAGCCTACTTCATTTTATTAAACTAGAAACATTATTTGGTCCGTCGAGGCCAATGGATGAGTAAAATATAATGACTATGATTAATTTAAACTTAAGTGTTCATTTAAAAACTTTGAAAATTATTAACAATGACGACGATGGTAGATATTTCAGAAAAAAGTAATCGTGCAAAAGGTGTAATAAAGGCCAATATTACGAAAATGGAAGCATTCCATGAAAGTGGAGATAAATCTACCGTATGTGAATTAGAAATTAAACCGAAAAAAAGTCTGAATATTACAGAAGAAATTAGACGAACTTCAAGAAATCTTTTTAACTCCGTATTTGAGTCAACTTCACGAAATGACAAATGATTTTGAGCAAGTGGATAGCCGCATTGAAGAATTGAAGGTAAGAATCACTTCTATTCTCACTTATTTGAAATCACCATCCAATTTAAAAGATTCATTTATTGAAAGTATCAAAAGTACGCTTGTCAGAAACTCGGCTCCCAACGTTTGCCGGGGCATTTTGTTTAAGGTCAACATTTAAAACCCAATTCGTTACGCTGGCGTCAAATAATAATAATTTGAATGACAACCAGAAACAGTTTTATTTAAGAACATCTCTCAAGAGAGGCTAAACAATTAGACTCATCTGAAGATACCTTTGATTCTCTGTTTGCGGAATTAAAGGAAAGATTTGAAAATGAAAGACTGTTAGGTGAAAATCATGTTCTTTGAATTTTGAATTATGCCAAAATACAACAAAACTCAACTAAAGAACTTCGTTATTTAATAGACTATATTAAAAAGAACATTCCGGGTCTTAAAGCTCTAAATTATGATAAAAATAATTTATCAGAGATTTTATTAGTTAATATAATTCTTCAAATACTTGACAAAGAGTCAAGAAAGCTATCTGAATTTTCCTTAAAAACATTAGAAGCTCCACAGTTTGATTCTCTTATATCTTTTCTTGAAATGAGAACAGTTTGATTCTCTTATATCTTTTCTTGAAATGAGAAGTTCTATTTGGGAAAGCGTTTCACAATTACCAGCTGCAGCGAAAGAGAATTATTCAATCCGAAATGCAGCAGGAAACTAAAGTTGAAATAATGCATTTAAACAAAAATCTACTGTGATAAAATCAAATAATAAAAGCAATTATAAGCCATGCATTTATTGTAAAAATATACATTCATTGTACAAATGTATAACCTTTTAAAATATGAGCGTAGAAAAAAGGAAAGAATTTGTTTCTACTTATGGAATCTGCACATTTTCCCTTCACATTCATATCGATTCGTGCTCATCCAAATGTTTTGTTAAATATTGACAGATGACTCACAACTCCCTACTATATGAGGGGAGAGATACATTAAATCAACCCACAGGAAGAATGAACAATGACATACCCTTCCCACCCCCCTCCCAATAGCTTAGATGTCATCGAAAGCTCTTCTTTATTCGAAAAAGGGAGATGTGTTCAACTTTTGCTATTACGCGATCGCATGAGATGTGTATCTCGCCGATAGAGTTAATTTGTTTTAAGAATGTTTTGGGAGAAAGGGTAATGATCCGATGTTTGATCGATTCAGGGAGCAACAGGAAACCTCCAATGGAGGTTCAGAAATTGTGCATAAAAAAGGACCTATTCCTTAAAATGAATATGAAAACGCTGATGTTTGTATGTTAAGATGGGTATAATATTGATATTGATAAGTTAATAAATCACTTTTTCTGAGTTTTCTATTTCGAAACTTTTAATAACCACAAAGGAGTTACCTCCGACTAGCGCCTAGGCATGCGGATGAATTGGATGACTAGTTGCCTTCACAACTTAATCAAACACTGAGACGAATGCAAAATACCTTATCCTATTACAGAGTGACCTATGCATCCACTCCTCACTTAAGAACTACGACCAGTCATCGGACTGAAGGTAACTCGACCCCGTAACATTATTGTACCCATCAGTGAAGTGATAACCTTCTTATACGACAATTGTTCACCTCTGTACCTGAGATGCCCCCGATGGAATTGAATATTTAATTATACGAAATTTTTAATACATAAATTCAGATGTGGTTTCCGAAACAACAGGAACTTAACAACAAATTCACTCTCAACTGAGAACTAAAAAGTTTACTAATTTATTTTAACTTTTTTACCTTACGTTATTTTGAGACTCTCCGTTTCAAATCAATATAATAACTCATGGTTATGTTTAAATTAACTCCCAACCACCAAGAGAATCTTTTTAGAATGACTATCAATTTTATTGGTTAAGTGAACCGAAAAGAATTTTATTAAATTTATTAAAAATTACTTTTATATAGTTATGAAAGTTATATAATTTGGATTAAAAGCATTTTAAAACTGAAAAAAAAATATGTTTAATGTATGAAGTTAAACGTGTTAAAAACTGAATTTCAAATAATGCTTTAACACATTTATTGATGAATATTTTCTTTTTAAGAAATAAATGAATGCTTTGTTTATGCGATAAATGTTTTCGTTTTAAGTAATAAATGAGTAATTTAGTGCATTTATTCGATAAATATTTTTTTGTTTAAATAACGAATAAAATACCAAATGAAGAAAATTTTGAAGAAATTGAATATCTAATCATTCATGACTATTAACGTGGTGGGATTTGGCTAATTCGGACGTTTTGAAATCACATTGAAAACAAAATTATGTTGGGTATTTCGAATTTTTTTATGTAATCCTTTAAATTTTCTGTTAATTTAAGATTAAAAAATAATTCGAATTTATTTTGGTTACCTCGAAATCGTAGCTAAAAATCCTAAAAAATTATTTCTATTTTTGAAGTGTTTTTGTTGGTTAAATGCGTCTATATCTGAAGTTGTCTGTGATCGCAAGTGAATATATTTTATCTAATTCCTCAATTCACTCAAGTATTTAATCCTTCCTTAGTTACGAGTGATTTCACAAATCGCTCGAATATATTATGTGTATGTGCTTGTAATCATTTGCTGATTTTTTCAAGCTTTTTCATTAACCGTTAAGAATCAGGAATTTATCAAATTTGGCCTGCAAATACCTATTCCCAAGCACCGGAAATATAGCGATCAATCGGATGCCAAAATAAAAATCTTCTTCACTTAATTCATTTTCTAATATTCTTTTTCTTTTGATAAAAAATGTCATATTTGAAATAGACGTAATTGTGTAATACGAAATTTATGTGACTTGAGAAGGAATTTCTTCGTTGTTCTTGGTCGGTTATATGGAAACGAAAAGTATTTTGAAGAAAGACAAGATTGATATATCTTAAATTTTGTACTATAAAATTGTGCAACTTCATTTTGCTTATTTATCGAACAGACCATGCACTAAATTCTCCCAGAATAATATTAACACTTAAATATTAGTGTTAAATAGGTAAAAAATTAGTGGGTCATGACTACAAAAACTATATTAAAGTCATAAGAGGTAACTTTGCTAATAAGTAATATTTTCTTTTCCACATTAGCATTACAAAATAATGTGCGATAATGTAAGCAGTTGACATTTTGTATTCTTGAGTACTCTTAACACACATTTAGAATGATTATTTAAGTGTTAATATAGCTAGAATTTTTTTTACCACCGGCCGACTTTGGTGCCCAGCTAGGTCGCCGGGAGGTCTGGTTATGTTTAATTTCACTTAAATTTCTTATACATAACTTAATTCTCAAGATATTCTCAATAAAACATTTGCAAACATCAAATTGTGATGAGCATTTATGCTGTAAAGCCAAAAAGTGGAGAAATACCAATATCTCCCTTAATTTTAAATTAATCTTTGAAAAAATCGCTCCAAGGTCCACTCTTTAAGATATTTTTGTGCCAAATTAGGTTACTCTAAGTGATCTGTTCTGAAGAACGCTAACAGATGAAACACATTCTTCATTATTATTAATAGAAATAGCAAATACAATATTGTATAAAAGATATTTTAACAGATTTTTAGATTGAAAGACACTCCCTTAAAGATCCCCTAATTCCGAGAATTATGTTTGAAGATTTAAAAGGAAAAAAAAAACATAAATGTTGAAGCATTTGTATGGATAATCATATTATACCTTGCAAGAAAGTGTTTCTACTAAGATTGCTAAGTTTTTAAAAATATGTTTTGAATATTGTCCTATCATTAAAAAAAACTGATTTTCGCGATTTTCATAACTCTGATTTTAATAATGAAGTATTATCATTTCATACAACGTGTCGAATAACTTTGGGCTTTATGTTTTCTCATGTATTATTTAAGAAAAAGTGCAACAGGTATTTTTTCGCGATTTTAACAATCGCTGAATACATTTGTTTCTTTCAGAAATCAAATGTAATTCTACTTCCTCATTACTTATAATTTTACCTAGCTTCTAAAAAAATTAATAGTTCATAGAAATTAAGTACTTTATTTCATGATAATTGAACATAATATTGTCATACCACCAAGGCTGCATTATTAAAATAATTTATAATTTAAAAATGTGCCCAATACATTTATTAGATAGTATTTAAATTGTGTTAAAAATCATTCACATTTTTTTTACTATTTTATTTTAATAATTTTAAATTTGAATTCAGAATTTTCTATTCGCCGGATACTGAAAACAGCTATCATGAAAGTGATACACAATCAAAAATTTTGTAATTTGAATTTATCCAAATTTGCATTTTAAAACTGCTATATTGAGATTCAATGTTAAAAAAGCACCCGGATTTTAGAGCCCCTCAACGAAAATTTTATATTAAGCAATGGAAATTAAATTAAACTTGTAAAACTATTCACCTTATAGCTCTCCGAAAATTTCAATAGATATTCGCCATTGCTTTCAAATCTGACGGGGATGTACGCTCCCTGATGAAGATGCATGCATGCATGCAATGTAGATAGAGGGCGCAGTTTCTCAGCCCCATGGCACACTTCCGCAGTCTCGCCTGCAGGAGGGAGCAAACAGCTATGCGGATGACGACAGCATTTGCCTAGCAACGGTCCGATGCCAGGGGCAACCAGAGATCCCTGGATTTCCAAGAAACCTCAAAAACAGTTCGATTAATACACGTGCCGCTCTGACACGGGGCTTCGTGGAATGATCTGTTTACAAAATTAGCCGCCATTTTCCTCCTGGTGTTTTGTGCAGGAAAGAAGGATATCATTACGCTATATTAATATTTTCTAACACAAACTATCAACTAATTAGATGATAGCTATTTATTTATTTGAAAATTACCTTATTTAAATTTTTAAAAAACAAATTTAAAACATTTGATTAATTTAAAATTTCGAATTTAATCAAATAAAAACAGTTTTTTCAGATGCTGTTCTTCCAAAAACATATGTTTGTTTTTCAGACAAAAAAGAAATTATTAGAGACAGAAAATTTTATCTACCGCTGAACAGATCATTTTTTATGATAAATTAAAAAGTTTTAAGATAAGACAAAATGAATTAAAATATTCATTCTTAGAAATAAAGAAATTAGGAAGTTAGATTAAAATATTTTTTCTTATCTTTTTAAGAACTAATTGATGGAATTGTAAGACGTAAAGTTACTTAAAATATTCCATAATAAATTTGAAATTGAATTACGAAATATATCAAAGACTACAAACCGAAAAATAATAAAAATATAAAACTTTAGAAGAAGTAGACTTCCGACAATGTATTGGGAGAAGAAAATATTTTTATTATATCAAAACTCTGAAAGTTAAAATAAACTTTGTAAAAGCTTGAAGGGTTGAAAGCAATATCAAAAGGAAACGTCACAATGAATATCACAACAAAGCTCTTAAAAAATCATCACAAAGAATATACAATGTAATGAGTTTGATTACAATTCTATTCTATTTAGAATATTTAAATCAGCACCTCCAGATTTTCTAATTTTGTTTTGATCTCTGGATTAGTAAACTTGGCACAAACTTATTTCTTCCCTTTCTTAATATTTTGATGAAAATGCTATTTGATTTCTTTTGAATGTTCGGCTTTTTATTTTAGTATATCATCAGTGAACAATATATCATCAAAATAAATCTGATAAAGATAAGAATTGAATTATATTAATTTAAGCGCTTAGATGATAGGTATTTCGATCCGTTGACACCGCCAGACGTGTGTCCACAAAAAATGCCGCCTAGAGCAAATAATAAAACAGCGCTCTCCTCTCATTTGTTAAGAAACTGTTATCTACACAATCCATCCGATCCCATGAAAATTTATGGTAAAGAATTTAAAAATGTAATTGCAATTAAATCTAAAAAATATATAATTTTTTAAAACTAATTTGATTTATATGTTACAAACTAGTCATCCTTTGACTCCAGCTAGTTCACCCATCAAATTGATGGTATTAATTTCGTAATGCCAACCAAATTTAATTTAGGATTATTATATTATTTAATTAATTAATTATTTAATTTTTGACAAGCTGAAAACATTAATTGCTACAGATAACAAAGAAAGAGATAGGAAAATACGAAAAAAAAATGCATAAAAGCGTTACTATTTGAACTACATTTTCACTCTCAAACAAAATAAAAATGTACTGAATGTTTTAATGTACTAATGTGAAGTTCACGATTAAGGTTCTTCCATTTAATTGTTAAAAAAATGTTAAGCAACTTTCAAAAAAATATGAAATTTGATTAAAATAATTTATAATTTTTGTCAAATATAAATTTAACTGACGTTGCAATAAATTGTATTAATCAATTCATTATAGATATTTAAGAAAAGTATATTAAGCAGTTGAGAAATATATTAATTGCAGTATTTGCTTTTTCTCTGAATCAAAGCAATAATTTTATGAAATACGCAGTTAAATATATCCAAAAAAATCCATAGAGCGACTATTTAAATCATTTATCTACATAAAAAAGGAAGCGCATGTCAAATTTAATTCTGAAATTTATATTATTATGTAAAATAATCTTTTTTTTAAATTCATATTATTCATAATAATTTCATTCATAATAATTTTTTAAAAACTATAGAAACAAAGGAAAAAAACAATAGCGAATAAGCTGTAAAATATCAAAAAAATTAAACTTTCTGCAACAATATCGTTAGAGTCCCGCAATTATTAGAATTATTACATGATTTGAACCTGCATATTTAATATACTAGTATCACAAAAACGTACATAAAACAAAGTGACATAAAAATAATAGCTTCAGATATTTTAACTCTTAAAATCAGAATTGCCATTTTCTAATGAAATGCACAATTTCAAACATATGTAGCTTTGGGGGGAGAAAAAAGAACAGATTACACAGTGTATGCACGGAGCTAAACAGTGTATGCACATTTAATAAATATCGTATGATTAATCTAAAGGCGAATTTTCGTCAAGGCAGCTGAACTTGGGGAGGGGGGGGGGCGACGAATCTTTTAGAAGATATTTTCCTGGTTATTACATAAATAAATTTGCAAAGAATACAACTTCTTTGAATTATAAAATATAAGGACTACAACTTGTGTTCACAACAAATTATTAAAATCATTAGTAAAAGTTTAATTCATTATTTATTTATAATGAATTAGAATATTAATCATTCATTAATTCTTTTAATTACATTCCACTTCACAGGTTCTGCAAAATAATTTTTATATTATATTTATTTCAAATTTGTTATATCTTTACAAACTATCATAATAATTAAATGCTTTTATTTGTAACTAAAGAAGTCATTGATTAATAATTATGGCTAATATTTGATGAGTTTTTTAGGACTTTTTTTCCCCAAGATATTTAAAAAATAAATAATTAGAAACGGGGTTTTTTTTTTCCAAATAGTTGTTAAAACAAAAAAATTAAAATAAAATAAATCATTAGCATGTTGATTAAAAATGTATAGAAATATGAAACTTAATTGATCATTACATAAAAGAGGGGCCTCATAAAGTGCAGCACCTAGGGAAGCAAAATGCTTAAATCCATCACTGGAAAAATCTAATCCTGTTCCGTATGAGGATCATCGTATTCTGAAAAACCATACAGATAGAGAAAGAAAATCCAATAATTTTTAGATATGAAATCACTCTCTATAATTTCTTAAAAATAAGATAAAATTCTCGATTAATGAAGTTATCTGGGATGTAATGTTATTTTTTAGCAAATAAAAAACATCGGATTTAAAGATTTGATAAAATATAAAAATCAGTTTGGCTTTAGTTTTAACAATAAAAGTTACGGATGCAAATCATATTCATAAATGTTTTTGAAAATTAATTAAAAATGTGGAAATATTGCTCAGTAGCTGAATTTAAATCGTTAAAAAGATAATTTTTGGAATCTTATTATTAAATTAAACTTATTGTTTGTGGTCTAATATTTTCAGAAGTCATTACCAAAAAAATCCTAAAATTTTGCTTGTCGTTTAATTAATTAAAGCTTCGAGCAAATTACTTCGAGGTACACATTCCCACCTTCCAAAATGCATTTGTGCCAAATTGAAAAACTTTAAGTCAAATGGTAATGCGCCAACAGATATAAAGGCTACAGATACAGACATTTGCAGAAAAAATAACTGAACAATAAGCAATTAATATAAACAGTTCTTTCATCTAAAAGTGGCATAAGAACATAAGAAAAAGCATATCAAAAAATACATTTTATAAAGTCGTTTCAAAAATTCATTCATAAGAGGTAATGAAAATTTATGCTACACTAAGAAAATAAAATTTTAAGAGTTCTACTAATACTTACTTAGATATTCACTTGCAAAGCCTGGCACATTATATATGAATATAACGCAATTCAATATAAAAAAATGGATAGTTTTTTAATTAACGAAACCTCTTAATTATAGTAAAAGAAGGCAAAATCAGTAATATTCACTAATTTGCATTCTAAGCATCAATAATTTATTAACATACTTAAAAATAAATTTAAAGTTATAGTTAAATATATATTGCTATTTAATATTTATTTTCAGAGAGAGAAATCAACGAAAGCATGACTGTTACCATGGTTGGAAAACTTCCCCTTAGCTTCTGATTTCAAAAACACCCCTCAAATCCCTCACGGCGATTAACGGAAACATTTGCTGTTAAATCACCGTACTCCCGTTCTTTCCCCCTCTCTTTTCATGAATCACCACACATTCACCCCACATAATCAGCAGTGAAAGTGAATGATACAAACCATCTCGTTATATAGCGGAGCTCAGCAGGCAAAGTGCCACAACAGAATCTGCTTCAGGGTTGTTTAACTACGCAACTATCACGATTCCAAACGACAGAAACCCTAAAATCGCGACAAATATGACTTATCACTTCAGATATATTTAATATTAAAAGAAAACCAGAAGTTATCACCGACATTTGAAACATTTCATTCAAATTTAACAAATTAGAACAACTGTTTATTATTTCATTTTCTAATTTTGGGATCAGGAATCCGAAGCTGTAGAAACCACAATAAAAATTTGATTTATCTTAAAATTCGTATTTAAAAAAAAGGGGGGGATTTGAAAGCAAAACAGGGCAAGAAAAAGCGACAATTTTTAAGCTAAAAATGTTAGTAAAAATTTTTAGTGTTTGACATTTGTAATAAGTAGTGAATAAATAAACAGTAATTAATTTTGATAAATAGTGATAATAATTATAATGAAAGATCTTAATAATTTTAATAAACAAGAAAGTAATTTTAATCAATGTATCGCAAACAGTATTTTAAATACAAAAATAATATAGAGGCATGATGGGTAACAGAAACAAGAAGTAATTGGGAGCAGTAAGGATTATTATAAGCAACCAAGAGGTTTAGCGAGCTAGGGGAAAATGCACCTTGTTTAAGACACTGAGGAAGATGAACACTTTCCCGCCTTTTATCAGTATTGTTTATTGGCGTTTGTTTACTTAAATTACCACTGTGATTAATTAATAATTAATGATGATAAATTAATCTCAAAAAAGCATTGTTTAATAAACTTTCCCGAGCATGGTTATACATTCGCATAATTTAGGGTCTTATTTTCCTTCTCAAATGATTAAATCGAAAGAAAAAAAAATGACGCTAAAACTTTCCAAAGTGTCATTATTCGTTCTCTAATCAGTTATATGAAAGGTAAATTGCCAAGTTATATATTTCTTGAATCAGTAACATATAAACGTTACGAGTAAACTTTAATTTTCATTTTTTTTTTTCTTAAGGAACAGATTAATGTTCCCTATTATTCCTGACAATTTTCTTTGTGGGGTGGTTGATAACAGAAATTTAATATGGTAAACCCCTATATATTTCATATTTTTGGAATAATTTATCTTATGACAGGAAGTTATATTAAAAAATAGAAACGCGATGCTGTTCTATTCTGCAATAACATTTATTATTTTAGGTCAAATTAACAACTGACAATTTTTAAGAATATATTATGTTATCTACATAAATATTACTTTTTACTGGTGAAAATTAGTTATTAATAATAATTTGAAGAGGTTTGGCTTCAAGTATTGAAAAAAGCAGGAGGACTGTTTTAGAGGAAGAAAACGTGGTGGTGATGGAGAAACCTGCAGATGATGATATTGATTTTTTTCCAATAAGAAACGGTGACTGTGGAGACGAGAAAAATGATGTAGTGAAATTATCCATGGTTGAAAGCGCAACAAATATGTATATATTAATCAATTTCGTTGAATATGTCAGAATGTACCCTTTATTTGTACGTCTGCAGGACTAATGATGAATGATGGTGGAAAAGTTGAAGGATTTGATGGGCATCAATTTGAGTAACTCAAAATTTCTTTTGAGGGTTAATGATAGTTCAGATTTCTCATAGGCATGTAAAAGCTGTATTACCAAACCCTAGATTTTTGTGTAATCAAAGAATGTTTCAGGAATGTAAACGTCAAAGTAAAGTAAATTGAATACGAGATTATGCACTCTGTTTGAAGTAGGAACTCTGCATTCCAGAAATAAACTGAATTAATAGTTCTTGCACATTTCTTAGTAAAATTTCTAAATCTGAAATCATTCCGTTAAGTCATTTTCGTTTTTATAAAGATTCTCTTTCTGACTTTATATGGTAAGATTGGAGATAAAATTATTATAAATTATAGGTTTATTTTTCTTCTCATATGATAATTTCAAATCGAAAAAAATGACGAAGTCTGCAAAATTCGCTCCCAATTATTCTAATTGATCCAACAACAACAAAAAAAAACCCCTACAAAATAAGCAACAAATGCTATTTATCGCATGTTCAAATTAAAAAAAAAAGTGAGAAAAAGTTTGACTGTATACATTGTATAACAGTTAATCATTTATTAAGGGCAACTATTTTATGCCTCATGTTAGGCGTGGCAATTTCTCAGGTCGCATGTTCGTTTCTTTATCTACAAAAACCTTAATATTAAATTTTTACTGTGAAGTACATAAGATTTTTTAGTGCATTATTTATATTACCACACTCTTGTAAAAAATCAATAGATAAATAAGTCATAATTAAGGGAAATTTAATTAAAATGAAATTAAACTTACTTAATTATTATAAATTGTTAAAACAATTACAAATTGGAAAAAATTAGCTTTGATGTCAAAATATTTGTAAATGTATCAATTATTAATAAGTGAAAACAAAAATATCAAAGAACATGGAATCGTATATAGAGATTAGAACTTAAGACTCAATCCTTTTCACAAGTATTAGGCAATCAGTTTTGAATTTTATTTTTTACGAAACATTTATAAGCCACCACACTTGAAACAGATAAATTTAGTCCATTATATGCTCAGGGAGCTTTCACAGGGTCGGCAAACCTTTCAATGGAATATCTCATGTGAACAAAAAGGAGGGCCGTTTTCAAGAAATTATCTTTTTAATATCGATGTGATGGAGAATAGTAGGCCAGTATTCTGATTTCGAAATGTTATTAGTGTTCTACCACCAATTAATTTTCCCAGCCAGCAAGAAAAGAAACACCGGGATTTTTTTCTTCCGTTTTAAGTGCCAGCAAATGAAATCTAGCCATTTATTCTAGAGGTATTCAACTTACTGAAAATGTACATTTTCTTTTGAATAATTTCTGTGATTACTTAAGCTAAATAATGTTTTGTTTGGGCACTGAATAGCACAAAAAACAGTAATCTTCTCTATTTTCTGTTGAGTATCGCCTAAAACGCATTTTCTTCAAAAAAGTCCACTTTACAGCTACACCGATAGGTGTGTCGATTTTCGACCAACATTCGAACCATTAATTATACATTTGTAATTATAATACATTTGAAATCCTAAGAACTCAGACATTCAGGTGCCACTTCGTTTCACGTTTCATCATCTCCACATTCTTCATGCACCGCCTTCGCTTGAACATCTTGACTTTCAGCAACAAGAAGATATAGCCGTTTAATCTTGAGAGTAGAGAACCTGATCTGAAGTTTTGGTCGAATTACGGCTAGAACTCCAGCAATCATCCGGACAGTGAACCCATAAACAGAGAATATGAGAGATTGCATATGTCCAATGTTTTTTCAGAACGGAAATACGAAGTGGAACAGTTGAAAATCAGGTCCTTCAGGAAATAGAATTGTTTGCTGGTAAGTTGAGTTTCGAAATTAATTTTAGCTTTCCCTGTATAATTAGGGGATTAATTTTTGCTTTAAATCTAAACAAAGATTTTTATTAAATATTTTACTTCTTACCTCTCTAAAATTATTACAGTAAAAAATTTTTATGCCAACATAGCTCATTCAATAAGGTGCTATTTACATACAAAGAATAAGAAAGGAATTTCAAAAAATGCTGAATGCCTTTTCTTTATTATGGTAGAGATACAACTAAATAATATGCGCATGAGAGCGGAAGATGATTTTCTAAGAGTAAATTAATTTTATTTTATTGTTAAAAATTTGCTGTTTTCAGAAATTGCTTATTAAATTCATATTTGCAGTTAGTTCCATTGATTAAGCCATTTATATTGAATTATTTTCAGCTATTTTAGCTGTATTATAAAAGTTATTGGAGATCTTATGTTTATTATCTTTTCAAATGCAGTTCTGTATTATTATAACATATTTATTTCCAGAATTTGACAATGTAATCAAATTATCACTACTCGTGTGAGAAATATGGGAAATGTAAATTCATATATCTATCCAAAAATTTTATGTGTGTTTAAAAATTTGTCATTCGAAAAATGCAAAAAATACAATTCATGATAAGTTCAATATTTTGATTAAAACTAATTATTTAGGCCAGACTTTCATAATAAAATAAACTGGGGTTTATATTTATTCTGATTTTATATTGAAAAAATGCTTGATTTGAGCAATTATTTTTACAAGTAAATAATTTTAGGAATTTAATCTATAAATTCAGTATATGCATTAGATCATCTTTATTTATTTGAAAGAAATATATCAGTTTCAAAATTCAACTTTGAATCTTTTTAGCGGGTATTAGCTGGAATAATCACTGTTATTCCATTTCATAAACACATTCTTAAGACTGACTGACTTGTAGGTTATATGATTTCTCCTTATTGAAGACTGCAGGGAACAGTTCACGAACTATTTTGAAGATGGCATGAGGCCTGAAGAAGCAGCCAAATACCAGAAAGAAATTCTGGAGATGAAATCAAATTTCCAGCCAAGTGATCTGACAAATAATAGGATTAATCCTATTCAAAGAACTATCGAATATTGGTTCTCCACCTGGGATCTTCTTCTGGGATCTCGAAATAGCATTGGCATGATTGAAGTAAGTTGCAAACTCTAAATTTAAGACCTAAGTGAGTCATTATTTTAATGATTTGCAGTTTTTTTTCATCATTTCATAAAATAAGTGATGGGTTTAATTTCTATATTTCATATCAGTGTTTAATTATGAATTATGTACATTTGATGAATTATGAATTATGTACATTTG
>JAPMOR010099167.1:557665-599250 GCA_026543865.1 Argiope aurantia
GAATTATGAATTATGTACATTTGATGAATTATGAATTATGTACATTTATGAATTATGTACATTTGTAATTTATAATTATCCATTAATATTTATGTTATAGTTTAAAATGCGATGATAAACAAGACCAATAAAGTGCGTAGTTTTTTCAGCGATAGGCTATGAATTAGAAATTAGGATAGAATAAATATAAAGATTATTATTAATTATTTTATGAACTATACTGAGTAATTTTATTTACATGGCTAAAAAATATAAAAAACTGATGCATACATAATGTGGTTCACAGCCTTTTATATTGGATAAATGTTATTATAATTAAATATAATGTTATAATTATATATTCTCTATCTTGTAGGTTACATGTCTTTGTAATTTCCCTAACATTTTTTTTTTGAATTTCTTATCATTAAGTTATTGCTTCCTAAATTCCTTAACAGATTTCACCCTTTATAGGAGCTCTTGTGATTAAATAAAATATTTGATTATATTTGCTTATATGTTATGCATGAAAAAGTCATATTTTTAAACCACTGAAGTAAGCATGTTTTTTTCTTTCAGAAATTGATGGAAAAAGTAACAGCTTATGCAAATAACAATTTAGAAGTAGCTTATGAAGAAAATCCTTTTGCTGTCACAATTGTGACCCCTAATATGAAAAGATCTCACAGCTTACCAACATCGCAAGAAATCATTTTTGTTCCTGTGATCCTGAAAGTCATTCTGTGATGTCCATGCTTGCACCCTGTGCTGCCGGACCAGTACCTGTAGGAATCTTCATCAGAAAAGGTAATATAGAAGACTCATATAAACAAGGTTTTAAACCTTAATTCTGAATATTTCAAAAGAATGAGCTTTTATCATAAAGGGGGGGGGGGTGTCTTACAACTTTCATTAGAGATGGTTCAGATGCTGAACCATCTGTTCTGATTTTTAAAAAAATTTGGCCTGGAAGTCAGCATTACCTTTGCCTTTTTCATGTAGGGCAGACTGTTTGGGGATGATTTGGGGATTCTAAAAATGGAATCCCAAATAATTATAGAAAACAACTCATATCTCAGTTTCAGAAAATAATATATGTCCTGATGCCAGCTTGTGCAGAATAAGCATATTTAAATGCAATTGGCTATACTGACCTTTATATTCCTACTTTTCCATAATCGACTAATTACTTGCTGAAAAGTTGAAAAAGAAAAGAATCGTGGTGTCTTGCTTTTTGAGATGAAACCATCAGAGGCCTCGACACCAATAATTTCTCAGAAGTGGCCATAAGAATATTTAAGGATGAAGTTCAGTCATTAGTAAAAGCATATAATATTACCTTGAAAATCTTCTGTTCAACCACGCGGGAAAATTATTATAGCAAAAGATTATAAGAGTTTGCTAATTCACGAAATGGTGCATGAAGGCTTTTCCTTGAAAAAATGGAGAAAAGAGCATTGAATTCAACCAATCCCATCAAACCAGAGCATATTTAAAAAAGTGGAATCTAATGAATGTCTGTTTTCTGTTCTATGCGGGAATGAAGTATATTCTATTGATGTTTTAAGTGCTTACTGTTTTTGCTTTTCTGGAAGGTTAGGGAAGTTTTGCAAACACCAGTACTACAGTATTATTATCACAAAGTTTGAGGTAAAAACTTTCCTCCAGTTGAAGCGAAAGAAAACATCAAATAGTTATTTGGCCCTTAGAGAGGAAGCTCCATTAATTGATTTTTACCAACCATTTCGATTAGATGTATGAAATTCCAACAATAAATAGGAATAATGAATCTCTTGATGGAATTCCTCCTTTCACTGATGAGTCTATTCCTGCTACAGTGAGCCATTCTTCTGATGCATGTAGTGATAAAAATTCACGGAAGAAAAAATTGCATGAAAAATTGATGAAATTATTTACAGATGGTCTTGGGGGGGGGGGGGAACTTGATTCTTCTGAACATGAATTTGATTCTTTGAACTTGATTGAACTTTATTCTTTGCTTTTCTTGAACTTCTGAACTTGATTCTTTGAAACAATTATTTGTTAAATAACAGCAACCTTTAAAATTTGAAAGTTTTTCTGTAACGTAAGTTGTTAACAAATTAGAAGAATATTTAGTTTTGTACTTCACATATACAAGATAATGCCACTTGACTAACTTGAGGATCTTACCAAATGCATTAAAAATTCATAATACAAAAATTAAAAGGTAAAATCTTTGAAATTTTTCTAGAAGCCTGTTATTCCAGATAAAAAAAATTCCACTTTTAGATGTTAATAATCGGATATATTTTTCAAAACAAAATCTATTTTACTTTTTAAATTTTTACAGTTATTATTATTGGATGTCGAAAAAGTTTTAAATAAAAATTTCTGTGAATTGTAAATATCTATCTAAAAATTCTGTGATAGTGAATTAAAAAAATAAAAATCTGTGATGTTAAAATAAGTAATATTAATACAACTAAAGTGCTCTGAAATTACGACTGATTTTTTGCAACTTTTTGTTTCCAACAGATTTAGAAAAGACTGTAATGCGTCTAGAAAACATATCATCTGAAGGGCAGTGGGAAACAATGCTGGCAACCCTTGGCAGTAATGTTCCTCTAAAGAGAAAGTCTGAAGTAGCTATAAGAGTTTAACCTACATCCATTGCCCGAAGAGCTGTTGGAATTACAAGAGACAACAAACGATTAGCATGTTGTTGTTCATCTAAAGGGTTTCGAGTTACCCCCAAAAGAAAACATAAGCATGTATAAATTATTTAATTAAATCAACCGAATGCTAAAAAACATTAGATTCTTGGAAAAAAGCTTTGAATGATTTATTCTATTTTTATATTATATTGTACAATTAAGAACTTAAATTTATCACAATATTTATTTGTATATTTTCTCTGCTTGGAATGTAACATTTCTTATGACAGAAATGTTTTTCTTGTTTTTGTATATAGAAAATGTCAGCAATGAAAAATAATTATATTGAGCTAGTAACCAAGTTGCTGGAAATGTTTGTAGAATTTATTAAAGGACAGAAAAGTCTATTATTTCTATTCTTTTACTATATTCTTTGCTGATAGATTTAATATTGTATACGATATGTTTTGCTTCTTGTCATTTATTATGAAATTGTAAAATAATATTCTTTTTGTAGAAATTTTTAAAAAATATGATGACATTGTTTATATTGATGCTTTAAAAGTATGATAAATACTTTTTTATCTTTCAAAAATATTAGAATTAACTTAAAGTTATATTTGTTAAATTATATTTGTAAATTTATATTTGTAAAATTATTAAAAATAAATTGCCCTTTTAAATTTTTGAACTAGTTACACTGTAGTTTCTCCCAAATCTGTGTAATAAAACATATAGACATTATTTTCTTTGGTATAATGTTACTATTCTAGTATATTTACCTGCTTGACACAAATATTATCGTTTTCTTTATTATAGCTTTCTCTTATTGCAATTGTAAATATAAAAGCAACATTTTTGCTTCATTCAGCTTTAATTAAAAGTTACCACTATTGTATTATTTATTTAATTTTGTAACCTATTTCTTAATATTTATTTTTATGTGTGAAAATGTCAGTAAGATTCTTTTTTTAGTGTTAAATTTGCATTTGTTCATTATAAATAAATTGAGAATTTTTCAAAAAAAAAAAATGTTTGGCCATACAGATATTTATATAGACGTTCTTTAGAAGTTGGGAATGGGCAACCCAGTGAGACATTTTTTTTAAATAAAGATTTTATTAGAATTTTAATAAATAAAAAAATAAAGCGAAATTTTGGCATCCCCCCATAATTGTCAAAAATATTACAGTTAATTGCTGTACATTGTTTGTTTATTTTTGATAAATTTTCAAAAATATTTTTACCTTAATTTACAATTTTATATTTCACTGCTGTAAAGAAAACTCAAATCGTTATTATTGTTGCTACAAATATTTCATCTTGAACTGTTCTTCCATTCTTTAAGAGAAAGAAGATATGGTGATAGGCTTATTTTTGCATGATGAGTAGGTTTCTGTTTATAGAATTCTTTTAATACACTTTTTGAAATTTTGTTTTACTTATAATTAAGGCTTAACTCCACAAGTAAGCACTGTTGAAAAATTTTTTAAAGTGTGCCCGTTTTTAAATAGTTTCAACAAAATAGTTTTTATATTAGCTGTAGTTTAATTAATATCATTTGAATTCAAGGTTCAAATTTGAGGAGAGATGATAGAAAATTAGGGATGTATATAGTAAATTGAATAGAATGATGTAAGCTTCTGAAATAATTCATGTTGCACGTCTATCGACATTTTCTGTTTAAAAATACTTAACTGAAGAAGAAGCAAAAATATTTAATGAAAATTTTATCAACCATTAATCCATCAAACCGGCTAGGCGGCTAATAATAAAGGATATTTTACATGTGCTATTGCCGCACAAGATTGACTGTTTGATCTAAAACTATAAAATCTGGCACTACTATTCTACCAAGAATAAAAATATGCACTTGTGGGCGATTTTAAAAAATATTTAACAAGAATTTAATGAAATAAAAATTACACATAATTTTAGCATTTTTCCTGATAGGAAGATATAATTGCACAAGAACTATTATTTAGCCGTTTTAGAGTTCAAAATATTATCTTAAAAATAATACAATTTTTATAAATGTACTAGATTTTTTTTCTGAATTTTGATAATTTTTATGTCTTTTTTGTATAATTTTTCAATAATATATTTCATTATGAAGTGAAATTCAAATCATTTTCATTGTCTCATCAGCTTTTTAGTTGCGTTATATTCTTCCATTATTTAAAACAAAGAAAGAACGACTTTGTTAAATATTTGTGTAATTTACATGAAAGTGAAATTACAATACCGCAAAAGTCAAAAGATAGAATAGGGCAAACTATATTTTTAATAGCACTATGATGTTATGAACTTGATTCCCTTAGGTAGGTTTGTTTATACAATAAGTAGAATAAGCACAAAACTATTAAAATAGCATGATTCTAATGTATATGGTAATCTAATTTTTAAATATACACATTTTATGGAATTATGAATATCAAAGTTGTAGGTAGGAGATTAAATAAAAATTAAACACACTCAATATTCCCGAGGAAAACAGTTGGTTACCAAAGGCTGCAATTTAAAAATAAAATTGTAGATGTACATAATTTGTGTGATATGATTATGATTTTATTTCAAAGTATCATTATTTAGTTGATTATTTCCCATAAAATTTTATATTTGAATTTTATTTAAAAAATTCTTTAAATTGCGCATACTTCCTTAAATGCCATTATTACATACATTTTTACTTCCGTTTACGCCTCATGCCCAACAACAGCTAATCTGATGTGAAAATTGTGGCCTTTGTCTTATGATTAAAAGTCCTTAAAATTTTGCTTACAAATATATAGTACATTTTTTAATACAAGAAAGGAAATATCTACTTTAGTAGCATTGGTGGGTTATCATTTACTAAGTAAATATAAAAATAAAATATCAATAAATTAAAGTGAGCATAACATATTAGTAATCAAAAAATATATTATATATATAAATAATTACAGAATACAAGTACTTTACATATGGATACCAAATATAAGCACAGCTATTATGATTGAAGCTTCAATAAGGTTTTGATGGTTGCATAGTATAATGTTATTTAAAATTTTTTTAGTCAAATTATCTACGAGTTTCTTCTATATTTTTATGGAGAAGCTCTTGCTACCAAACACTATTAATAAATCTACAGAAATGTATTTCACGCAGATTGTAGAAATGTATAGCAGGCTATATAAAGTAAAGTTAGACAAAAAGTCAGTTGAACCAGTCGCACCTTTGTAAACTATAAACATGATAAATTGAATGATAAAATAAAAATGATAGAGTTAGAAGATAAAAAATCTGAAGTTTTTAAAAATGTTCGTACATCATAAAAATGTTTGTAAAAAATGTCATAACATAAAATAAAAATGTAAGTATTTATACCTAAAAATAAACTTTATATGTCTGCATTTTCATTTCCAAAATTTAGTAATAGACGACAATGTATCAAAGAAATGAGTCTATATATTATTTTATTGATAACTATATGGAGGTGAAAAGGATTGACAAAGCTAACTAGATAAAAACACATAAAAATAATGCTAATAAACGGTAGGAAAACGATGTCGCATTTGAAAGCATTCCATTAGTAGGGATGAGTGTTTTTCTAGACTGCTTGAAAATTTTTTGTGTTTTATCTTGAAATCAGCTGAGAGTAAATTTTGTGCACCCTTAGACATTTTCATAGGCTTCAAGGAGTGAGGATTAAAGAAGCTATCTTGTTATGAGATATATAGCAGTCACATCCAAAGAATCGGTATTGCTGAAAATGAGTCCTGTGCATCACGAGAAATGGGCAATAATAGAAAATTAAATATGATTCCCATATAACATGGTTGTTAAGTCCTGAAAATACCATGTTATAAATCTAAAACATTAATTAGTATTAAATGTTTCATCATCATCGTTGCTAAACACACAACTAACAGAGCATTGTCATTTCTAAGATTTAATCCTGTGAATTTTCTTCAGCATTTTCATAGCTTTTGTTCTGTACTTATTCTAAAAGGCAATTAAAAAATTATATAAATTGCTTGCTTTTACCTTAGAGATCTTAGTAAATGTTATTAGGTATTTCTGGATATTTGTGAAATTCTCTCTAAAACTTCCTTCGCTAGCAGAATCTCCATTAAAAAAAATATATAGTTACGTCTAACCTTCTTTTCATCCTTTTTAATCTTTTCTAACCCTTTTTTATTTGAGAGTTTTGAATTTATTTACTGAGTTTTCACTAGTGATATTAAACTCGGAATTAAATTAACGTATCCAAATTATTATTTCCAACATTTGAATCATTAGTTGTTTCAATTAGTCATCCATCAATAAATTTTCCAAAGTAAAATCTTTAGAATCTCCACCCTTAAGATTTAACAAGTTCCTTTATTTAATCTATTTTGTTGGTAGATTACACTTTCATTTTTAATAAACTACACTTGTATAGTTCCCAAACACGTGTATAAAATAATTTTATTTATTTCTTTTACAGATGAATTTAAGACTTATACAATTTAACATTTTTAAAGATTCCTTTTATTTGCCATTGGTTTCATTCAAATTCCTATTATAATTTTTTGTTGTGTTAAATGTAAATGTAATTGCCAGATCTGAATTTAAGTGAAAAAGCTGTTTTATGATTAAGAAAATTGTTATTTCAGTGGGTTAAATGCGAATCGCTAAAGGCATTATTTAACATTAGCAGACCTTAAAATACGGATTTTTTTTTTTTTTTTTTTTTTTTTTTTTGCTTTTAATAGTTTTTTATACATGGAACGAGTAATTTGAAATAATTTAATACTTTCCTATTTCTTTTTGCTGCACATTATAATAATAAACTATTCTTATTTATGGTCTTTATTATGCAAGAATTAATAGATTGATAAATCACCAGAAATTTTCCTCTGTGATCCTCTCAATATTATGTTATGTAATTTAAGTTATGTGGTTTTGCTGATAATTTAGCATAACTTTTTAAAAATAAATCTCCTTTTTTGTCACAAATTTTTGATTTCATTGGTATTAAAACTTTAATATCACGAGTATTCTATTTAATTTATAATTTCTTTAAATTCCTATGGGTAAGTTCATTTAATTTTTAAAAATTAATTATAAATTTTTAAAAACTTCATGTTTAGTGGGTTCATATTCTTTCAAATTTTGTGACCATGATATTTTTTTCTAATTTCTCAGTTACTTCGGTTCCTGGTGAAGATGTTACATCTATAGAGACAATAATTTTTTTTCTTTCAGATAGACTAGAAAATTCCAAATTGTTTCCTCATTTAAATCTTAAAAAATAGTATTGGAAAATAGAGCATAGAGGAATATTGAAATCAATCTTTTGAATGCAGAATATTAAATAAAAATCTACTTAAAAATTCAACAAATTGATTTTTAGACATAAGTGTAATATCAACTTAAGAAAGATCATAACAAAAAATATTTTTGTTAATAATGGTAACCAAGCAATGGACATTCTTTGCTGGATTGTCCTTCGAAAAAGGCTATCATAAAATTGAGTTACGTGAAGAAAAAAAGTTAATTTAATACATTTTGGAGCAATGTTGTTCTAGATATTTAATTCTGGATATAGCAAAAGAATTGTCATAGATGAAAATATGTGAAATAAAATACAGCAAGTGCATAACTTGTTCTTGTTATTAGAATGAAGATAAATTTTTATATTATAATATTCTGCAGGAAAATTTATAAGGAAAGAAAACTTGTTTGACAAAGGATTCTTTTTATCCATGAAAATAAACTCTGAAGCACATTCAAACAATACATCTTTAGTCCTCAAATAACTCCATAATTCTGTTTAAAAAGATTTCTCTATCACGTATAAAAACAACAGAAGTGAAATATTTTTTATATAAAAACAGCCAAGAAAAAATTACAAAAAATGAAAAAGAATTGGAATGTTTTTGTAATTTGAAATATTAATATATAATAGGAATGAAATCTGCTAACAGGGTTAAAAAAAAGTTATAAATTCCTTGTTGGAATTTTTTTTATTTCCGTTGACTAAGAAGGTTGGCTTTATCTCCAGATAGCACGGCCTGTTGCACAATATTGTGTATATTATATATATTATAATATATTATTATATTATATATAATATATAATAATATTATATTATATAATTCAATATTATTCAACAATATTATACAATGTTCGGAGTATTGTTTACTAACATACAACATCATACAGTATATATGTATTACTAACCAGTGGGTTTGATTTATGATTAGATCCAAATCTTTCAGCATCATTGTCAGGTTTTAGATAAGCTATCCTAAAATGCTGTTTATTTTCTCTTTTAGAGAAGCCATGGATTTATTGCAATAAGAAGCACTTTCATGTCATGATTTCGAATGAGTAACAAATTAAACTTGTAAGTTTATTTTATGTTAATTTAACAAGAAAGTTAAGTTTATAAATATTTTAAATTGTACATTTCTGACTCTGTAATTGAATAAATTATCATATAGGCAATATAAATTCCCAAGGTAGTAATGGGAAAACGTGCTCTGCAAGAGCTGTCAACCTAAAAAATTAAAAATAATTCATTAGAGTGGAATAAAAGTAAAAATTAAAAAAAAATGGTAAAGAATTAAAAAGCATCTTCTCACTCTTAGGGCAAATTGCAACGATAAAAGAAATGGATACATTAACCTTGAACACATTAAGCACTGTTTATATCCACGGTTTAAATTTTTCACATTAATATAATATATTTAATATCATATTCATACTATACTCGTCCATAAATTAAAGATAATGCCAGTTCCCTCAAATAAGGGTACATAAGCAAAGCAAATGGGGCTTATTCATAAAGCCCATTTATTAAAAAAAAAGATAAAGAACAAAAAAGATCTTGCGTATATGATATCATTCACAAAAACTTCGGTTTTTATGAACGAGGAGTAATTACAAAAAATATCTCCCGTACAAAAACTTCACTTTACAAAGTTGGTATGATGGTTAATACATTGCATTCTCAGACGTTGAAATATAGTCCGTAAAATGCCTAGGCATGCTAAACATCAAATTATCGAGCTAATCTCGGAGAAGATTACTTCACTCATCAAGCAAATGCTTTCTGAAGTTCCGGTACACATGTAGAAGGTGGTTGATGCGCTGCAAATCGTCTGCCAAGCATGTCCCACACATGTCCTATCGGATTCAAGTCAGTTGAGAATGCTGTCATTCCATACGGTGATAACCTCAGTTGAAAGCATTCGTTTACGAAATTTGCATGACGATCACGGGCGTTGTTATCCATAAACTCAAATTCTGCGTCAATGGAATTCCTAAACAAACGTACATTGTTCCAGAATAATGTCTCGATAAATTGACTTGTCATTGTTCCGATTAGAACGTGCAGATCTGTACTGGAACCCTGCATAATTCCACCCCAAAGCAGCAATCCTGCGCCAAAGTAACAATTATGTTCTCTTGGTGATAACGTGTACTTGACGTTCTTCATATGAAAGTCCGATGTGAATCAGACCGCAAGCTAAATCTGGACTCATTGGAAAAAATTACACAAGCTCAGTATGACGATGTCCACATTGCAAGTTCTCTACTCCAGGCTAGCCGTTGGCGACAGCGAGCTGCCGTGAACAGAACACATCTGACAGGCCTACGAGCATACAGACAAATATGTCCCAAACGTTTGTACGCGGTTTGCCTAGGAAATGTCGCACTCACTCGTGGTAGAAGATATCTGACGAGACAGGTCTGATGCTATGCTCCGTCTGCTTCTTTTGGCAGTTACTGCCACATACGAGTCATCATTCGGATTTGTAACTCGGTGGCGACCTATTCTGTAACGTCTACCAACATTTCCATGATTCTGAAATCGTTGCCAAGACTTAGAGATGACACTTCAGGTGATTCCAAGTTCCTCGGATACTTCTATCTGAATACGCCAGATACTTCCAGACGGCCGATAAATCTATCATGTAAAAAATCTTCCACATGCTTTCTCTGTGCCATAGCTATTCGATTATGGCACTGAGTGGATTACAGAAAGCTTGAGAACAATTTTACTTCTTTGCCATTATTCCTTATATACCCTTCTCTTACAATCTCGTCATTGTGACAGTTCTCTTACAGTCTCGTCAAGGCGAAATCTGGTGGCATTCTATAGTTTGCGTATTATTCTTGAAAATGTGTGTGATAATTCTACAGGTGAAATTTCTACTTTATAGTCTGATTTCCGTGAGATTCTGAATTATCCTTAATTTATGGGCATGAGTGTGCATTAAGACTACAAGAAAAATGTTTTACGCCTTGTCGCTTATTTTGCTTGAAAACACTTTTTATTCTGCCCAGCAGCAGCAGAAGTTTAAATATTTTAAATTCAAAAGTGTTTTGTATAAGACTTGGTACCAGATTCATTCCACATAAGAAAATCTCACTTAATGGTAAAGATTCTAAAAATGTGTAACACAAGCCCAGTGTGAGCCCCCCAAACGAACGAGTCAATCGCTTAGATATGCAGGGAGCAATATTTGTAATGAGTGAAGAAATGTAAGTATTTGTCTAAAAGTAACGTACTAGTTTGTAAGTATCAATTTATGAATTGATTTCAAGTGAATTATTTCCGATCGAAGGAAGGAAATATTGTCCGAAAAGGGGAAAAAAAAAACGTGTTTAGGTCTACAGAATACTACCTACCTCTCTTCTTCAATTCATCCACCATAGTTTCTTATTTTGAATTAAAATTGCGAATGAAATAAGGTTATGTTACGAGAAATTTATAGATCATAAGTATGGCAATTTCATATATGACTATAGTTTATTACACCCAAATAGCTTTAATAAAAGTCTATAAAGTGTGTAATCAGAATGATTTTAATAATTTTTTGTGAAGCAAAAAAGAACGAGACGCCTTTTAGTTTCACTTTCGAAAACTATCCCTATCCCAAAATCGATGTATAATGTACATAGTACTGATAATTTAATCTTTGCGATATGTTAACATGAAAATCTGTAAAGTATTTCTCAGCGGTCAAATTAAGCTCAATACTAGCCACAACACCTACAAAAAAAAAATATTTTAAAATTTTAGGCATTTTGTAGTTTTAGAAGAAACCAGGACGCTTCCATACGTCTTTTATCTACCTTATTAATTTAATGGTAGTTTTGCTTTTTTTTTGAGAAAAAAAATAATTAGTAAGCATACAAAACTACTTACTAAAATTTAGGATTAAATATTAATGAAAAACATCATTTATTAAAGACTTAAAAATAATTCATTTAATAAAAATGAAAATTATCTTATTACGAAAGAAATTTCTAAATATGTTTATTCAAAATATTTTTTTTACCCATGCTTGTTGAAATCTCTTTAAATAACAACATTCTATTAATACAACATATCTCTTAACAAGTTGTTGTTTTTAATGGCACTTGTCATAGACAAGCCCACTGACTTTAGAAATCAGTGATTTTAAGCAAATAGTGCGTCTCTTGTTTTTCAGTAGGGTCATCTAGAGCCAAGAGTACGACTTAGCTACACACACGTCACAACCCTTTTTACGGGGCGGACTTTATTCATGCATTTCATTCACTCATGAACAGATCCTAATTTAGACCTGAATCAGAGAACGATCACCCTTGATCCAGTATCCCCAGTGGTATTACTCTCGACATGAAGGACTTTGTGACCACGAGAAACTTAAACGCGAGCGAGCACAACACATGCGGAGAGTCTTCTGCCGGGGGGTTCGAATTCGCAACCCAGGGGACGCGAATCTAACGCTCTACCAACCAGGTTACCCGGGTCACTCTCTTAACAAGTACAGTCACGTAACGTTGTAAAAAGACAGAAATGTTTTTAAACACACAAAAAAACATCAGCAATATTTCGAGTATATAGTTCCCAAAACACTGAATGTCACTTTCTATACCATTTGCGACATGGATAATATTTGGACTTTATACTACCGGAAGCCATTCGGATAAAAGTGTAATAAGTCGAAAAACAATCAAAGTAAAATTATTCAAATGCTTCTAAAAGGATACAATTTATTACTATAGACTGAAATTTTAATTTCATGCATAGTAAAAAGAAGAAAAAAATCCCTGAAATTTATAAATGATATGCAAACAATGTTGAACTAAACTACACAACAGTACATTTCTCAAAAACATTACGAGTAAGATATGTAATATATTCAATGCTTATTTGAGAGCAGCAATTTCTATCGAACTGCACTTAATTTTTAAATCTCCTTTATATGCGTGAGATGATGAGTTGTGGCATTCAACGCGTTAAAAGCACAATAAATTCAAAGTGCACAGGTGCTTAACTTTCTTGTGAAATAAGTTCCTAAAACCATCGGGAAAAACAACAGTATGGCCTGAAATTTGTTTAAAAAAATGCAAATGTGTTGAATATATTGGTTCCGCTTTTCACATTAAAAATAATGCGTCAGGCGGTAAATTATGCAGGTATGAAAAATGTGCACATTAAAAAATTATTAATTTTCTTATTAAAATCTGGCAAAAAAAAAAAGAGACTATTACTTACTAAGAATTGACACGAAAGTGACAATTTTTTGCTTTTCAAGAGCAGTAAAAAGTAGTCCATGAAAGTCATTTACTAAATTTTCATATAATATATATAATTGAAATGTGTGAGGGGATAGTTATAATTTGACTATAAGTGCATTCCACTGTATATTAGGAGAAAATTTAATGCATTTATTATGGAAAGAGAAATCATATTGATAAATTTACTAGCAAGAGAAATTAGGATCATATAAACAAACTATTAACAAAAATATATGTTCTTTAACTACTAAAATAAGAAGTGATATAATAGCAAAATGTATACACTATTTAGGTGAAGATTTTCATACCTTCTCTGATTTTGCTTGGGTTTTATGTGGAAAGAGGGGGAACTCCTCAATTATTAAATGATTTTTTTTTATTTATGAGGATATATAGTTGGTACTATGCTCAAATAGAAAAATAAATAAATAAACTGGTCCTCAAGGAATTTTTTAAATAATTCAAATATTTACAAATAATAAATTGATTGTGTCATGTACTAAATAAAAAATAAATTATTTAATAAAATCCAATGCTAGAATTAATGATAAAAAAATATTTGCAATACGAAGCAGTAGAGGCATAAAATCTTCATTGTAGCATGTGAATATACACTATATGATCAAAAGTATCCGAACGCTTTCGGATTTATACATTTTTGGAACTTCTCGGTAAAAGCTAAATCATTTACTCTTAAACTTCGTCCTTAGAATGCATATGCCTTGAATTCACATTTTACAATGAAGATTCTGTCACAGTCATTTAAGAGGCCAGGCACAAACTGACGAAGGAATTTTGAAATGATTTGCAGTTTTCATTATAGGTTTTGTTTGTTGTGCAATGAATTTTAGTAAAAATAACGCATATATTCGGAAAGTTTTGTAAAGATTTTTTAAAAATCCCAAATATTTTCGAATGTTTTTCACTTATAACATGCCAAGTTTTCAATCAGATTATGCGCAATTTGCAGAATAAATGATAATAATCAAGAAAAGTTTTATATAAAACTTTACAATGAATGCTTAAAAATATCGTAGGATATATAAATATTTGCAATAAATAATTTATTACTGCACTTGTGGGATACAAAATATTTTTTTTCTTCTTAGTTTCAATGCCAGATACGTGGCAACTTATATAAAATTTCCTGTTGAATATCGTTAAGTTTCAGAAAGATATTGGCATTGCAAAGATCCTAAGAAAGAACTACACCTTCTCTCTCAGGATCTTCTTTTTCTCCCTGAACAACAACAACAAATCTAGGAAGGAATTTTTTCTAGCAGTTTTTGAACAATTTCTTGCTTTTTTTTCCCAATCATTCACAAGTTCGGTGTTCAATAAAGTCGATTTACGTGACAACAGACGTAATTATGCCTTCATTTAAACATAAAACAAAATGTTTCACGACATGATGCAGAGTATATATGCTTGTTATTAATGCTTTACCCTTTACTTTGACACTGTGTTTATATTTTACTTGAACTTTTGAAAAGAAAAAAAAAAAATGCGCAGATTTTTATAGGTTTTGTAAAAGAGAAAAAAGATAATTGTATGAAAATTATTTTAATTTTTCGCTTAAAAATCCTGAGTTAACAAAAACAAATACTGAGATTTTATTTTTAAAAAAGTTTTTTTTTTTTTTTTTTTTTTTTTTTGAAAAATCAAAAATACGAGCTTCAGCATGTATGAAGCTGAAGATAGTTTTTCTTATGTATTTTATTGTTATTCTGCTTCCTTCGCAGAATTACAGTTCGTTCTTTTACGAGGGATTAAAAAATATATATAACTAATGGCTTAACACAGAACAGCAAAGTGGATTATAATTTAATTCGGCAAAAAAGTGTTGTTTTTATGATTTGTATTATCACATGAATGCTGAGCATGATTTGTGTATCCAATAATAAGATTTTTAACAGGTTTAATCGTGTTATCAGTAAAAATTAATTTAGAAGATAAAATTTGAGGGAACATTCAGGAAAAAAAGATCGTAACTAAAAATTTATTGACAAAAATATTTAAATACAAAACATAGAAATCACTTATAGATTTTTTTTTGTAACAATATTCTATTTATTGTCTTAATCAAATAATTCACACATAAGTAGTATTACTGATAAGTAAATACATGCTTAGATGGATTGCAACCATTAACATATAAGAAAATATTTTTCTCAATCTCATTCAGGAGACTACTGGCACCGATGCGGAATAAATGTGGATGTAACCACTTTGCTCCTAGTTCTTTTTTCATTAAATTTTGCCACAGAAGAACATCTTTAGTTGAACGAATGCCACCAGCAGGCTTGAATCCAACCTTCAAAAGACAAAAGAGCTGAGTTAAGTCGAGTTTTCTTGCGAAATCCATTTTTTTTTATTTTTGTAATTCTATTCCAAAAATTTGAAGACATAAATTTAATAATTGATTAAAATTATAAAATACAATTAACTTGATTTTTGAAAAATGCATGTGTTTTATTTCTGTTTTATAACAGTTCAATCTATATCAAGAATTACTGTAAATGATTCATTATATTTAAAAATATGACAGGGTCGGAACAAAAAAGGGACAAGCCACATTTTAGACAAAATAAATCCAACACTGCAATTTGTTGCTTATTAATAAAAATTATAATAAAGTACATATTATTTATTTCTAGTGTTACTAGATGACAATGCATGTCAATTTTTTTAACCGATGTTTTTAGAGCTTTTTTCGCGGGAAGAAAGTGTCAAGCAGCAAGAGTTTCGGTTATAATTATGCAATATAGGGTGAAATGAATGTCTATAATAATTCAGATGATTCTTATATAAATGAACACTTGGATAATGAATATGAACTTACAGAAAAGAAAAATAATTCGTCTACTGAAATTGGGAAATAAATAAATGTGGCTTGTCATTATTTTCACTTAAAAAATATTTTCGTTCTTCAATTTTATTAAAGGTGATAGTAATTTTTATTTCATGTATATTATGCTTATAAGATATTTTGTGCATCTGTAACTGGCGTACTATTTTATTAGTGATAAAACTTTTTTTATTTTAGGTATTAGTTACCTTCAGACATTTATAAAATTGAAGAAATGTCATAAACAAAAATTTTGTATTTCTGATTTGTTTTAATTTTATGTATCTTATTTTTTCTTTAGTTAAAGGTAGTCTATTTAATCTAGAGAATTAGAATGTTCCTTTCAAAACAGGTGTAATTTGAAGAAAAAAATCGAATAAGTAAGAACTGTAAAGGAAGACAACCCATTGCATAGGAAATAATTCAATATACTTTTAAAACCGTTTTTCTAGAACGACAAAAAATCTTAGTTTAAAAGTACGATAATTTGATCGTGAATAACACCTTTTAATACTGACACTTTTTTCGACGGACTGTATACAATAATTTCAAAATGCATTTTGCTCACGAAAAGCATTTCTACAGAATTTATTTTAAATTTTGATTCTGAATGGTAAATGCTTTTACAGTAAAATTAAGCTACAGTAGAAAATCTCAAAAATTATGCAACCAAAAATATCCTGCAGTTCATAGTTAAAATACAAATATAAGTTTAAAAAAATTTTCAAACTTTGAAGGAAGTGAACGTTTTAGTAACATTGCATCAGAATTACAAGAATTAAAACTCAATTTTATCTCCCATACTCTGTATTCATTTTCATAAACTACTGTTAGTCAAAACAATCACATTCTAGAAAATAAACAGCATAGCAAAGATACTTTACCAGTTGTGGTCAAGCAAATTACACAAAATCAATAGCAGGAAAAAATATAGGGAAATGGTTTAAAACATATGGAATTAAGTATTATTCAGTTATCACAGGAAATGCAGTTCGTACTTTAATAATGGCAGAATACAGTACAGAATAGTTGGGTGTGTAGAAAATGCTAAAGTGCTCGTTAATAATTACAAAAAAAAAAAAAAAAAAAAAAAAACTTCCTTCTCGGATATTTTATAGTTTTTATCTTCAAGTCAGCTAGCAAATTCGTCAAGTTTATCACTATACTAGGTTACTGAATTCAGATACAATCAGAATTTTGAATTTTAAAAGTTGATAATTTAATTTCTAATTTCTGATGAAAAATTAATGCTTCTAGTTTATGCTATTTCAATAATCTAACTTTACTTTTAGTAATAAATGTATTTATAATCTCTGATTACCATCAGAAATGCATAGCTACATGACGAGGGAGTAAAGCGAGCTGGGATCACTATGTGATTCCAAAAGAATCACTACATTATTCTTGGGAGTCGGTGAGCGGAGCGAGAAAGGGGAGTATCCCAATAGTTTTATACAATAATTTTTAGATTTCCTTTTCCATTTGGCCACTCTAACAGCTTATGAATTTAAAAAAAAATTATTGCACATTTTCTCTTATATTTAGATTTAGGGGGTTTGTGAGCTCTTGAGGCATTTTTAATATGAAATACAGTAGACTATCCAATCCATTCGACGATATTCTTGGAAGTCGACCGTCTTTTTAAAGAATTAAGTTCAGCAGAACCGAACCAGCCGAATGCTGCATAAGTTGCTAGCTCCGATTAGTTAAACGCCCGGCGTGGACAGAACCAATTCATGTTCTGATGTCAGACGAATCCGTCTCAATCGTTGCGTATGAATGTACCCTGATGCTACAAACACACACAATTGGACATATATGATCCAACAAAAATCCCCACGTTCATCAATAAATTCCGTAGCATGCTTCAAAAGTGATGGTGTGGAGTGACTTCACCTCATCTTTCACCACTGTTTCTTAATTTTTTGAAGAAAACATGGGCCAATGACATTCTTTATTACTGGCTCAAGGTAAGCAACAATGTAACGAAATTTTGTCATTCTCTCGTTTCAACAAAGAAACTCTCTTCCCAACAAAAAATTCATACAAGATTTACATCAACACAAATCTCGTTACTTGTTCAAGAGTTATTGAGGAAGAACTTTCGCATTACCAAGTTATTCGCAGGTCATTTTAAGCATCTTGGCTGGTTCAGTCATCTGACCTAAAACCTTGTGATTTTTGTCAGTGACGATACTTAAAGAGCTCCAAATTTAACTGCATTGAAAAATAGAATTTTGCAATAAGTATCCCTCCCTCAAGCGAACGACTGCCATGAATTCTGCCATCGAATAGTTGTACATCGAATGCACTATCTTGAGCAAACCGGCGAAGAACGTATCCGATCGTTTCTGTAACGATAGTATGGTTCCACAAGTGATAGCAATAAAAGTTATTGCAAGTTAAAACACTTTTCTGTTGTTGATATTCATTCCTTCTCCACAGGATAGTTCGCATTAATCATCATTGGCATGCACGTTAAGAAATATATAAATTGCCTGTTCCAAAGCACCATTTCTTCCCCTAGCGGCCGAAATAGAATTTTTTTTTTCTTTTACAAATAGAAACCACATAATCAGAAAATAATATGCACAGAATTTGAATGAAATTGCCCGAGAACTTTTCCCTACAGAAAAGTCTAAACCTTTATCGAATGTTCCACCTTAATTTATATATATGACAAAATTGTAGTATAACGTTGAATAATGTTAATATTGAATTGCAGAAATAAAGATGAGTTCAAAAAAAATTAATCCAACTAAAAAAATGACTTAATAGGTAAGAGATCAGAATTTTGAGTTGCTTACATTTTTCGAGATTATAAATTGAACTACACAATGCAAATAATGAATGAATGTTTTTCAATACCTCATATCCTGTTAGATCATAATAAGCTCTTATTGCTCGAGCCATGGTCATTCCAATGGGCAATGTTGCATTAACAGATTCTTTTCCAGTAGATGTCTTTATAAAATCAGAACCTATAAATAAAGTCTATTAATTTCAAGTGACAAAATCATAGCAATTTTAGAGCTTTTTAGGGGGGGGAACTAACGCATATGTATAGAATATATTTTTATTTGACTCAAATATTTTTCACTATCAACTCTTTCATCTGAAGAAATCAATGGCCATGAATATGCCAACACTTAAACTAGTAGAAACTATTCTACACAGAGAAGACTTCTTTAATTACTTATCTAGTGAAAGCAACATCTTAAAGAATATGACATGGAAATTCGTCATAGAAAAAGATCATCCCAGAATTTTCATAAGATTACCACGAAAATTGGAGATATTGCCTAGTTTTAGAAACCGAAAAGAAGCATTGGAGGGAAAAGTTACTTTAGGAGCCGTCATCCATGGAGAGATTACAGCATCTAAAAAACTTGATCTTAAACCTATATCATCTGATGGATTACCTATAATTCGCCTGTTAATTTACATAACACCTTCAGAAATATTGCAAATAAAGTAAATGACAATAGGCTGTATTGGAATTCAAATCACTTTGAAGAAGAATATTATATTATCATTAGACGGCAAAGAAGCCTAATATGTTTAGTTAATTTTACTTGAAAACAAAAGAAAAATCCTGCAAAAACTACATAATTCATCTGCTATCACTAAAGTATTCCAGAAAGTAAAACAGTGATTTCAACATTATGAAGCACTGAAAATTCTATAATACTTGCAGAATTGAAAGATTACAAAAACTAAACTCAGAAAAATTTCCAATGTTTCAGTGTTAGTTAAATGGCTCTCTATGTTCATGGATCATAACTCGGTCTGAATATGTATTCCATGGATTATTTAAGAAACAAACCCAAAATCTATCCTGTTCCAGACCAAAATCGAATTTGGTCTTGATCGAAACTGAAGCACAATATATCTAATGTGGAATCACATAAATTTAAAGTTGAAAAAATTGGCTGATTTATAATGTTACCACACAAAAAAAATTCGAAATAGATTAAATAAACTTAATCAATTGATTTTCACTTACCAGCTGCCATACATACAATGCTTGCTTTATATATATTGTCAAATGATCCAAGTTCCCCAGCAGCAATTATAGTCTTAAGTAATGTTTTAACTCCACAGGCCTTTCTCATAGCTTTCACTTCTTCATATAAATCTGGAAATAAAAATAAAACTATAAATAAAATCTTAACGAAAAAAAATTTAATAAAAATAATGAAAGCATGCACACAGATTGGAATTTTAAATAAATATTTTGGAAGAAAAATACCTAGAGAAATCAAAAACCAATTTGCTTCACGAATCAAAATAACATGCAAGATCAAAAAAGGAGCAAATGAAAACCTACTTTTGTATGAGAGAATTAGGCACAATTTTACATCTCGGACAGTCTTGAAAAGAGCAGACAATTTTCGCATCATAATAGCAAGCTTTTCAATCTAGTAGGGTTAAAATGAAGGAATGATAAATTCAACTAGCTATTCTAACATAAGAAATTTTCGAACTTCTATTCCGCAAATAATTGGCACATAATCAGAAAAGCAATTTAAAAAGAAGAAGAAGTAAACTCCATTGAGAACAGAACTTCGTTTGAATGCATAAGCTATTCCTTCGAAAGAAAAATAGAATGAATATCTTTGAAACTACGAATGAATGAAACTAGGTTATTCGCCAGTGGGGGATCATCAACTCAAAATAAAGAAATGCTGCCAGAGATATTTCTCAATGTATAAAATACATTCAGTCTAAGACAATAAGAGTACTTTTCTTTCGAATTTTTACATAATCAGATGCGTTTTATATTTGATTTTTATATAATGAAGAGAATCGAGTATGTAGGTCAGCTGTCTGCCCATTGTCCTATTGGGTCCAAAATTAACGATTTGATGTCTAAACCACATATCAAAATTCATTCATTAGGCCTAGTATGTTTTGGAGTTACTGCGTTCACATGCATACGACCAATTTGTACAATTGATGGATACGGTAAAAAATTAGATACATTTTTAATTCTACAATAAAAATTATATATTAAAATTCATTTATTTAGCTTGTTGCTACACAAATGAACGAATCGACAAATTGGTAAACAGTCAATCCTACAGATATGGTCCAAAATTTCATATATATGTACAGTTCTAGTAATAAAATTATATGCTGAATTTCATCTATTTAACTCGCCGTGTTTTTGAGTCATTCTACTGATATATACATGCTCTCAGATACATAAGCAGATTTTCTTTGTAAAAAAACACAGCTAAAATTTGCTGGGGTTCCATAATTTTGATTTAAAAGCAGTACGCTAAATTTAATCAATCTACCTTGTAGCATTTGTTAGTTATCGAGTTCATAAACAAGGGTTTTTCAGGAAAGTTAAGGAAACGCTTTATACGTTTCATTAGGCCCAGGGATCTTAAATGAAACGTATTGATTCGTCAAAATTTCATGGTCGAATTTTTTGATGATCACAGTACTTTTTCTTTGAATACGAAAAAGTAAATACTGTTGTCCACTTTTTTTTGAACAAAAATTCCCCATTCGTCATAAGATGTTAAATTTTATACATTTTAGTGGAATTAAATAAGCAACACTTAATATTTTCCCCTTCTATTTGAACAAGAAAACTATATTTAGGTGAATGTGTTCACAAGACAATTTCACAAGCACAGTAAAATAATTTTATGTGAACGATTGATTAACGAAGCAAAGAAAAACAGTTGAATGTAACACGTACTAAGCCGGAAACATTTTTTCGTCCTAATATAGAAATGGAGAAAAAAAAAAAAAAAGGGGGGGGGGGTGAAAGGGAGATGTCAAGAGAGTAAGTTTCTGATTTTCTCGATATACTGCTAGTCTAAAGAGAAGCTATGAAGCACTCTTTCCCGAATACTTTGCTCTATTTTAACCAGTGTATCGAGATGAACACTTGTGTAGTGTATAGAGCTTGTTATCTGTGCACCATTTAAAAAGAGAAACACATCTCTCAGTAGAAGGACCGCATCAATATTAGAATGTATTGGACGAAACAACTTCGTCAGCATTATAACACACTCACTAAAAAAACTAGAATAACACTCAGAATATTTGGAAACACTAGTAATGTCATTAATACATAAAATAAAAAGTAAAGATCTAAAATTAGAGCTCTGAGAAACACAGGAGGTACCCGAGAACAAACGTGAGGCACCATTATTAAAATCAACACAGAAAGTCCTATTACATAAACAAGAATGGAGCCAATCAGTAAGGTTGAAATTAAATTCACAATTATGTAACTTATTTAAAAGAATTCCAAGTTGTTGTTGCTGCTGAAGATGATGATTATCTCGGGAAAAAATTGCTTGATAAAGAATAGTTCACATTCCTTGTAAACACTTTCTCCATGCACTTTTTTGTTTTCATATGGTCCACTATTGTGCCAACTCTTCTTTTACAATGATAAATTGCGGTTGCGAAAATTGCGAGCACTTTCCTCCTTTCATTCCAGATATTTCAAGATTGGATGAAATAAACGAAAAGCGAAAAAGAAAAGAATACAACCTTCAGATATTCTTCCTAATGCTGAAATTTGATTCCAAAATGCGGCCACCATCACCGACAACCCCCGTGCGTCATTCGGACTTTGAACGGCTATGGGCAGGATAACACAGTATCCTATGACTTCGAAATTTTTAATTAAGAACTATACATAAAATCTCCACATAGCGGGCAGATTTTATTTACATGCTAGTGGCATTTTTTGCAAGACCACCTCACCACCAATATATAAGCAAAAATTTTATTACTGTTTTGCATCGATCCTAAGAATGTTTAAATTCGATTTCCAAAAAACGCTGAAATCCATATTTCTGCAGAAAAGTGTAATGTCTGAGCATTTACAAAAACTTTTAAGAATGGCTTCCATAAACCAAACAAAATAGTTGTTGCAAAGCCAGTGCAAGAACTTAAATCTTGATCTGGCAACAACTTTTTCTCTTGATCTGGCAACAACTCTTCCCCGCCAGAGTACTTTTGTTTTACCGCGTAAAAAGATGTGTCTCCTGTAGCTGTGTGTGTGTGTGCTTTTGTGATGTTATGTTAATGTTGTACTCCTGCTTTAGATGTCTTCTTCACTAGTTGCTTTATGTACAATAAATGGAAAAAAGACAGATCGGGTCCCTTTTATTTGATTACCCACGAACATTTTGGCGCCCAACGTGGGGCCTGATCTAATGGAAAAGCAGCTATGAAGATCGAAAGGAATCAGTAACCAGAAAGGTGAGCGAATATTTTCCTTTATTTAAGAGAAACTCGGACATTTAAAATAATTTAATTTCATCGATTTGAATGTCCGAAGTTAAAAGCAATGAATGTAACAATAGAGTGAAATTTGATTTTTATATTTGAAGTTGAATTTTCGTTACATATTGATACTATCTATTCGCTTTAAAGATATTGGTTACTGATAGAATACTATTGAAATATTGATTGATAATGTATGAATAAATTTAAAATTGATATCGAAATTTGATGTATTAGAAATATAATTTTGATTTTGGACTTTTTGAATATTAAACATAAAGAACGATGGATGAACTATAAATTGAGAAAAACCAGAGGTTTGCATAGATCTTCATTTACAAAGTACATTAACAAGATTAATAATGATTTGGAAGAGAAAATAGATTCTCTTACCACCAAAGATTTGCAAGAAGCCTTAAATTATTTGAATATATCCTCTACACAGTTAAAAGACTATGATAAACTTATATAAAATCTAATCAAAGATGATAGGGAATTCGAAACCGAAATCGAGTCGGCATTCGAGTACAACGAAAAAATTATCGTTTGTTTGTCCAAGTTGTCAGCGCAATTAAAATGTTTACAAGACAAACCAGAGCGCCTATCAATAACATCAAATGTTTCTTTGTTAGGCACTACAGGAAATCCTAATTTAGATGCAATAAACAACACTCAGGAAAGTTCAGCCATCGTACCTGTAAACGAATATAATTTTAAGACCATAAAACTGCCTAAACTGACAATTGAAAAATATTATGGAGACCGCTGTTGCTGGTTAGAATTTTGGAATCAGTTTCAAAATTCTATTGATAATAACAAATCTCTGTCAAAAATAGATAAATTCTCATATTTAAAGTCGCTATTAGGGGGTGCGGCCGCGATTGCAGTTAATGGCTTTGCGCTCTCAGACGAGAATTATGATCAGGCTTTAAAATTGCTGAAACAAAGATTTGGCTGAGAAGAGCTGGTTATTAACGCACACATGTCAAAATTACTAAATCTTATACCAGTAACTGATTCAAATAATATTTATGGTCTTAGGAAGTTGTATGATACCGTAGAGATAAACTTAAGAAGTTTAGAATCATTAAAAGTTACTTCAGAGATGCATGTGCATTTACTCTATCCCATTTTAATTAAATTGATTCCAGAAGATCTTGTCCTTGAATTTAATAGAAAAAGAGTTGATAGTTCGGTGAAGTTCGAATTTAATGTAACTGAGTTACTAAATTTTTTAAGAATTGAAATTGAATGTAGAGAATCCTCCGCGTTTATGCATGCCGCGAAAGGCGATAAACGCAAAGAAAATTCCCTCCCGAAAGTGAAACAGAATTCTTTCAACAACTTCAGTCGAAACACAGCTAGCTCGCATGATAAATTGTGAAGTCCAAGGTCAAGCGCAAAACCGCAAAATCTTCAATGCTTTTCCGCGTCAGCAATAAACGAAAATTGTTTATATTGTAAAGGCGAGCATCGATCGGAGTTATGTTCTCAAACCGACTTAGAATCGAAACTCGGTGTTTTAAAACAAGATGGCAGATGTTTTTTATGCTTGAAGCCAAAACATCGAGTTAATGAATGCTGCCAGAGAAGATATTTGACATGTGAGATATGAGGGAAGAAGCATAATAAATCTATTTGCTCTCAAGCAGAATCGAACACGCCCGATTTAAATAAAGATAATAAGAGCGTAATTACTGCAATTTCACATTACGATAAAAACAAAACAAACTTTTCTCGCGGTAATATATTTCTTCAAACATGTGCAGCCCTCGTGCGCAATGATGAAACAAACGAATTTGAAAGAGTACGACTAATGTTAGATAATGGAAGTATGAGAACATTTATAACACGTGAAGTTTCAGAAAAATTAAAGTTAAAAGTAATAAGAAAAGAATCTTTATCAGTATACGCTTTTGGTGCTAAACAAGCAAAGGAACATTCTTACAATATAGTGAGAGTAGAATTAAAAAACCTTGAGGATCCCTCTTTACGCATTGAAGTAGACGCTTTGGTTACAGAAAACATTTCAGCCACTACTCTTCCTGTACCTAACAATAATATTACTAAAACGTACAATAAATTGAAGCATTTGCAGCTAGCTGATAATATTGATAATGGAGGCAAGAATATCTCAATATTAATTGGTGTAGATTATTATTATGAAATCGTTTCAGGCAGAATAAAAAGATTAAATAACAAACTGGTAGCGAGTGAAACAATTTTTGGATGGTGTTTGCAAGGACACGTAGGTTTATCAAATGATTTAATGACCATGAAGATTGTAGTAGATGAAAAGGATGTTTCGGACCAACTTAAACAATTTTGGGATCTTGAGAATTTAGGAGTAGAAGGGGTTGAAGAGGATGATTTAGAAAAACGTACTATAGATAAAGAAATTATGAAACAATTTGAAGAAAATATTGTTTATCAAAATAAAAGATATACTGTAAAGTTAACTTGGAAAACAAATATGAAAGAATATTTAGCTAATAATTTTGAAGTGGCTAAAAGGAAGTTTTCGCACTTAAAATCAAAATTTACTAAAGATAATTCGTTATTTTTAGATTATAAAACTGTTATTGAAGATCATTTAAAAGAAGGTATCATTAAGAAAGTTATAACATGTGAAGAAGGAAAACCTTCATTTTATTTGCCTTACAGGACGATAATAAGGGAAGATAAAACTACCACACGTTTGAGAGTGGTATTTGACGCGAGTTCTCAAGCGAAAGGACAATTGTCATTAAATGATTGTTTACATACTGGTATCAATCTCATTCCAGACCTTTTTGAGATTTTAATAGGTTTTAGAGAACAAGCTGTTGCCATAACTGCCGACATAAAGAAGGCCTTTCTGCAAATACAGATTGCCGAAGATCAGAATTATACTAGCTTCTTCTGGACGGAAGATCCGGAAAAGGAAGAAGAAGAAATTTTCAAGATGACTCGAGTTCTCTTCGGTGTCAAATCAAGCCCCTTCCTCCTTGCAGCTACAATCCAACATCATCTAAAGAGGTATGTAGAACAATTTTCTAATACCTGTCAAATGCTAGAAAAATCATTGCATGTCGACGATTTAATCTGTAGCCTAAGAGACTTTGATTTAGCTTTTAAAACAAGCCTAGAATGTTTCAACATCTTTAAAGAAGCGAGCATGGAACTAAGAAAACGGAAAACTAACTCAGTTGAGCTTCGTGATAAATGGAGAGAGGCAGGTTTAGAAATAGATGAAGAAAAACATTCAATTAATGATAACTCTGCTTTAACTCCTAGTAAAGTGCTAGGATTAGCCTGGGATTCCGATTTGGATGTATTCCAGTTTGACACTCGAAGCTTAGAGAAATTCTGTTTAAAAATATAAATTCCAAACGATATGTTCTTCAAGTAGCTGGACGCATTTTTGATCCAGTGGGGTTTTTAGGACCTTTTACCATCAAGATAAAATGTCTAATACAGGACATTTGGTGCTTGGGATTAGACTGGGATGACCCTCTCCCGAAAACACTGACCACTAAAATAAATGAATGGTGCGAAGAAATAAAAAATTTGCATCTCATTAAAATACCTAGATATTTTTTCGCCGAAGCAAAAACCAATGAAATAGCTGAAGCTCAACTACATTGTTTTTCCGACGACTCAAAGAAGGCATACGGAACTGTAGTGTACATTAGAGTCTTATTGAGAAACGGAGAAATCAAATCAAATTTGGTCGCTTCAAAAAGTAGAGTAGCCCCTCTAAAGACGCTTTCGATCCCAAGATTAGAACTAATGGGTGCTCTTTTAGCAGCAAGGCTAGGCTGTAAAATAGTAAAGTGCATTAACTTTCCTGTTACACGATTCTTCTGGACTGACTCTTCAATTGTTTACTATTGGATTGAAGGGTGACCCTGAAAGATTTAAAGTGTTCGTAAAAAACAGAATTAAAGAAATCCAAAATCTAACCAATCCTACTGAATGGAATCACACTCCTGGAACTGATAAACCGGCCGATCTAATATCAAGAGGGTTAATGGTACATGAACTGAGAAACTCTAACTTCTGGTGGAATGGGCCAAATTGGTTTTTAAAAAATGAATGTAAATGGCCTAAATTAGGTAAAACAAATATTGAGATAAATATCAAAGACGCAGACAATTTAGAATTGAAAAAGACCGTTCAAATAAGTTCAACAATAGTAAAAGTAAATCCATTAGACGATGATTTGATTAAAAGATATTCTTCTTTCAGCAAATTAATTAGAGTAACTGCATGGTGTTTGCGATTCTTACATAATTGTAAATCAGCTCTGCAAAACAGAAAGAGAGATCATTTAAATGTAACAGAATTACAGAATGCTACAAAATCTTTAATAAAAATTATACAAATGAGAGAGTTTGAATTTGAAATTAATTGTCTAAAAAAGAATAAAATTCTTCCTAAGAATAATCCCCTTCTGAATTTAAATGTATTCTTAGATAATGATGAGCTTTTAAGAGTAGGCGGAAGATTAAAATTTTCTGATCTTCCAGATTCACAAAAATTTCCTCTACTCTTACCTAAGAAACACCATTTAACAGATATACTTATAGAATACTTTCATAAAAAAGCACTCCACTCCGGTGTTCAAACTACTCTGTATTTAATTAGACAGCAATACTGGATACCAGCTGGTCAAGCCAAAGTTAAAAGTGTAATCAAAAGATGCTTAACCTGCTTTACAGTAAAAAATAAAACTATTCAACAGATGATGGGCGATCTACCAAGAGATCGGGTCATTCTTCCAGACCTTTTGACAAGGTGGGAATTGATTTTGCAGGCCCAATCATAACGAAACCTAATTTGAAAAGAACTAGAGTAACAGTCGAATCTTACATCGCCATATTTATGTTTTAGCACTAAGGCTACTCATCTGGAAGTAGTATCTGATTTAACTACTGAAGCCTTCTTGGCATGTTTTAAAAGATTCATCGCAAGGCGATCGAGACCTTCAGTAATTTGAAGCGACAATGCAACTAATTTTAAAGGAGCATATGCCCTTCTGAGCCCCCTATTTAAATTATGCAAATCCAATTTGATTCAAAGGTTCAGTGCCGAGGAAGGCATCAACTGGAATTTCATACCCCCAGCTGCACCCAACTTTGGTGGTCTCTGGGAGGCAAATATAAAATCTATGAAAAAAATCTTAGTGAAAGTCACCAAGACCAAAATTCTGAACTTTGAGGAACTTAACACATTGGTTGTCGAAATTGAAGCGATATTGAATTCAAGACCACTCAGTCCCTTGTCCGTCGATCCAACCGATCTACAACCTCTAACACCGGGACATTTTTTGGTTGGATCATCCTTACTATCTTTAATTGAACAAAATACTGCTGTAAGTTTATTTTCCAGGTGGAGTCATGTCCAGGACCTTAAATCCAAGTTTTGGGACCGCTGGAGTCGGGAGTATCTGCAACAACTACAGCAGAGGCAGAAATGGAAGAATCCACAGCCCAACCTGAAAGAAGGTGAACTAGTCATATTGAAGGTCGACCACAAGCCATTAGAGTGGAAGTTGGCGCGAATAAAGAAGACAATACCTGGAGCCGATGGACTTGTTCGAGTAGTTGAGGTGCAAACTTCCAACGGAGTATTCCTGCGAGCCATGAACCGCATAATTCCCCTTCCAATTCAAGATGTTGGACCAATGTCCAACGGGGGGGGGGGCGGGATGTTGCAGAGCCAGCGCAAGAACTTAAATCTTGATCTGGCAACAACTCTTCCCCGCCAGAGTACTTTTGTTTTACCGCGTAAAATGATGTGTCTCCTGTAGCTGTGTGTGTGTGTGTGCTTTTGTGATGTTATGTTAATGTTGTACTCCTGCTTTAGATGTCTTCTTCAATAGTTGCTTTACGTATAATAAATGAAAAAAAGACAGATCAGGTCCCTTTTATTTGATTACCCACGAACAATAATAAAGAAATAAAGTCGAATAAAATTTCATATGATTTTAAGTGGATCAATATACTTCGAAAGACAAAATTAAATATAATTTCTGTAAAATTCATATACATCTAATATCAACTTGAAGAGAGAAAGAGAGAGAAAAAATAACATTTTCACGTTGATTAGTTTAATAAAACTTGAAGCCACATTAAGGAGACATGAAACGTGTTTTTTCTCAGCTTCGCTTATCAATTTTAGTGGAAATGCCCACATGAGCTTAAAAAACAACAACAACAGTTCCCCAAATAGCAGCAGCCTATATTCTTAAGTGTTTATCTTGGCATCAGAGAGATATATACATGTGCTCTATAACAGACTGCATTAGAGTGCAAAGTCTAGGTAACAAAATAGCTTTCATCATACTGCTATGAAATTTTAGAAAAGCGCTGTTTGCGATTAATATCATACAATAAATAGCCAGCTCAGCAGAAAGGTAATTCGTATGCGAATATAAAGACCACGACGTTACAGGTGACGCGAGAGCATGCAAAATGTATAAAGTCAGCGCAATTTAAAAGTGCAAGAAAATTTAAAATGAAGAAAAGTCACATTTTTAGACATTCGCTGCCAGAAAAAAACGTGGAAGTGATATCGTTAGTACAAAATGGCTACAAGAAACCTTCAAGACGCCTTACACAAGGTAGAATGTTCGGAAGACTGGAAAAAGAGCATAATTTAATGAATGTTGCCGATGAGTTTGGAATCGATTAAAGTTTTGTTTCGCGCGCTTGGAAAGAGCCCCTTTCTTAACAGTGTCCAGCTTCAACAGAGGTTGGTGGTAAACGGCCAAAGAAAACAACGGGAATAGATGACCGATATATAGAGATGAAAGGCGAAAAGAGACTGAAATCAGATAGCTGAAAGCACTACTCAGCACTTGCGGACAGTAAGTGTTCAGGTTTACAGTGGTTAGATGACTGCATAAAAGTGTCCTATTATCCCACTGCATACAATGGTGTAATGAATACAAAGACTGGAATCTCTTCAAAGTGGTCACGTTCTTTTTACTGATAAGAGTTGCTTTAATCTCACAAACGATTACCGATGCCAATTTATATATAGAGAGAGAAACATGTTTTCATTCCGCTAACATCAGAAAATGAGACAATTAGTGTGGTCTTTGTGTACTAGTGTCAGAAGTGACAATGAAAGAACCTAGATCGGTATCTTTTCCATAGAGAAAAGGCGACCAGAAATCGTTATTGCAATCAAGTTATCCTCTCCCATGAACATGGGTTACAAGGTACCATAGAACCACAATTTGTCCTTATGGATAATAACGAACGACAATAAAGATCTTTTAGAGTGCAGGAGCTTCTTAAAAGTGAAGATGCACGTCGAATAGATTGGCCAAAAATTCCCCTGATTTAAATCGTCTGAACATATCTCGGAATGCTATAGGGAGATTCCTGCAACAAGATCGCATTATCTAGAGGCAAACAGACAATTCATACAGACACTCTTTGACGAATGAGCCTCTTGCAATTTCATTCAATAATTAATTTCATTAAATACTGAAAAGTTTTAATGTATCTCTAAAAGGAGTAACTGAAATTTCTGACAACATGCGCTATAGTTTTTTTTTCTTCTTTTCTTTATACACCACTACTGTTAACTAGAGTTACTGTTGAGGTCAGTTTATTTCCTTTTTTTCATCTACCAATTTTACGTAAGAATTCCATTAATAAGACAGAATTGGTTTGATTGTCGTCTTGTCAATTATTAGTCATTACTTCAAAAAAAAAATTGATTTGGGAATTTTCACATATAAATTTCATTGCAAAAAATTTACACACTGTCGTTCTATAATTGCGAACCATAAAACATAAAGCCTTTTAATTGTTTTTTTTTTTTTTGTTGTTAAAAATAAAGTTTTTTAACAAGAAATCTCATAGAAAAACTGAAGTTTCTTCCACCATAAGAAATTTCAAAATAATTTATGCTAATTTAGCCAAAGTAGGCATAAAGGATTTAACGAATTTATTGAAGAAAATCCAGTGAGGTGTTCAATTCAATTTTGGAACTATAAAAATCAATAGACAGATCCTGCCACATATAAATCAATGATGTAACAAGGATAAATCGCGTCCACGTCATACTATTATTTTTTTTCGATAGTTTCGCCACATTTAAGTCTAAAATGTAAAATGAAGACACTAATATCTATAATTTCAGCATTCAAAAGCAAAACCAATCGCTATTTCTATAAATATAAGTATTAAATGCTTTTAATTATCGAAAAAAATATCTTAAAGCTTACTACGGCTGTCAAAATTAACAATGGGAGTTTTCTTAAATGGATAAATGGTAAAATATTGTATTTTTAAAGAAAAAAAGGGGAGAATACAGGTTGGGAATGTATCAGAAGTAACTAAAAACAATATTTTTAATCTGTTTATTATTTAAGGGTAAAGCTAATTCAATTTCAAAGTCACCTTAAAATTTCCAAAATCAAATTAAGGCAATCTTTTTTTTTATAAAAATATATTCAAAAAGCCTTTTGTCTGTGTTAAAAGGGAAAAAATATATGTTTTCAATATAAAATCTGGCGGCTAAAATAGACTTCACAAAAATATGAGCTGCAAATAGCAATACTCTAAAGAAAATTAAAATTATGTAATGCCTTCTTAATTTTTTAAAAATAAATCGCTTGAGAAATTTTTATTCCTTTAATATTTATTATGTCTTTATAATTCTCATTTTTTAATATAAATTATTATCTAATTTTTAATGTATTCTCGAAATAATAATCACAATAGGTAAGACAATTGTTGTGTATTTCTGTATTTTATTCAAGTACGATTTAATTTATCGTATCTGAATGTGTCCTTCCTCAAACCGAAAGTGTAACATTTGACCTTGAGAGATGCCAGTCGTTCTCATTACGTATTCATGATTCAATGCTCCCAAAGTGATTATTTTAAACAAACATTGAATATTGTTTTCTTTTTCCCAAGTGCATGGTATTTTGGTATTATGAAAGAATTGTTCTGATAGATTTATTTTATTTTCAGAGTAATGATTCAGCATATGCCATCTTTTAATCGTATAAAGCGCGCAATTTTATTTCTGATTCTCAGAATGTTATTTTTATGGTTAAGAATTCTGAAGAGCTAAATTCTTTTTTTTATTACTTACGCGAATTTAATCGCAATTGTTTGCTATATCAAAATTAGACATCTACTTTTCTTTTATGAAGTGTGTACATAACAGTTGCAGTTACAATTAACAACTGAAATATTTTTGAACTTAATTTCCGTCTTCCTGTGTTGTTTTCATCTAACTAAAATATATATGCATAAAACTGTTTTGAACATAAATATTTTTTGTCTATTGCTGAAAATGTATTTTATCACCTACTTGATTTTTTTTTCATTCTTTTTTTTAAAAAACGGAGATTTAAATAATTTGTGGTTCTGCCAACTTTATATATATATATATATTCAAAAGAGGAGGTAGGTGTGTAACTGTTCCTTCATATTCAAGTTTTTTTGCTTAAATCTTATTTCATTTGGATAATGGCTTTTCTATCTACAGAAAAATAAGTTGACCTCTATAACTTGACATTGGAATTAGGCCTGGATGTTACATCCCAAGATAAAATAATTGACCTACATGATAAAATAATTAAATCTGCATTCTATAGGATAACAAACAGTTTGTGACAAATACATACAATAACACTGTTGACGAACGGAAAAAGTTAGAAGAGTCAGAAATAAAAAAAACTGGAAACAGAAAACTAGTCAAGGAAAGAGCATTTGAGCTTGAAAGGCTTAAGCTCCAACTTCTAAGATATGGATTAACGTGTCGTCAAATAAATGACCAAAATATCCAAAATCACACCACCTCATCGAGACGATTTTAGGCGGTGTAGGGAGAGGATGCAGCAGTTGCATTACTCTATCTTCTCTTTTGGATAATAGACGGCGATACCACGCATCCCATATTGCATTGCAATTGTTATGAAATGAAAATAAGAGAGGAGATGATGTTCTATTAAAGTGCGCGCGTTACTGTCTTGTCTTTCATGTTTGTGTTTGTTTTGTGTGAAATGTAATCTTTAAAGACATTTTCTCGAAAACATAAGTCCTCTTGCTTCCACAGCATAGATCATAATGATTTTCATTTCATCACAATAATTAATATTCAAAAATAATATTAAATATTCTACTTCACTTTAGTCACATTCTTATTTTCAAGATAAACGTTTTAATTTTTATTCTTTTATAATATTCTTTATACCTAACTTTAATTAATTATTTTATCAAAAAGACAGATGTCAAAACAAAACAATAAAAACATGAAACTGGTTGAAATATTCTAAGTAAATTGGAATTTTTATCACATTTATAATATATCTTAACTTTAATGAATGCCCAGAAATTTATTTCTCATGATATTTATTGTATTTTAATTTCCTCATAATATTGTTTCATTTTCGATTAATTAATATTATTTCCTCCTTTTTACTTCACTAGTAAAAGGATGTTTAATCCTTCAGCTGCTTATCCCACGATTTCCGCAAGTTGGAAGTTTAGTGTGTTTATTTTAAGACTGCAGATTTTTATTATATCATATTATTATCATGCGACATATAGTATCAGTTCACTTTGAAAAATATTTGAACTTATTAACAAACATCGATCTAAATAGATTTTAAAAGCTATGCAGTCAGAGGGTTAAAACCTTTTTATTTTGATTATTTTCTACATTTTAGTCTTTAATATATTACATAAGTCATAATTATAAACATTATGGAATCATTACATTAATTGTTAATTAGGGCTTTAAAAATTATAAAAATATTGTATTATCATTGAAAACCAGTAGATGTACAAAATTTTAAAAATCTAGTACTTCAATATGCGAGAGAAAATCGATTACAATATTCGATCTTTGCAAACATGAAACATTTGAAACTAAATAAAAGTTATCTTTATTGTTGAACATTAATTTATTCAATTTTTACGGAGATAGAATAACAATAAAAAATTATCTTTACTGATTTTATCATCATTAAGAAATTTCTAACAATTTCATTTCCTTAATCGCCAAGCATAAACTAAACCATTTTTGATAAAACAACAGTAATATGAGCACATATGAAAAACTAATTAACGCTGATAGTAAAATTCAAGACAATAAAAAAAAAAAAAATAACAGTGAATTTTGCGAAATCAGCATTTTCCGGTTAGAAATCATTGAAAATAAAAAACAGTAAGTATAATTTTACGCACTTAAGTCTGAATGAAATTTTATAATCATAATACCTTCCCATTCGCCATTGAGCACCAACTGACGGCTAATAACAATATCAATTTCTTTGGCCCCATCTTTGATACAGCATTTGATTTCTTCTAATTTTGTATCCAAATGATACTGTGCACTGGGAAAACCAGCCGCTACGGCAGCAACTGGAACATTTGACTTGATATCTTTTAAAGCCTTAACAGCATTTTTTACTTGGGCAGGATATACACAAACAGCACCAACATGGAATTCTATAAAGATAAGTTATGTTTTAGAATAACGGAACAATGAGGAAATTTATTACACAACTATAAAACATAGTTTTATTTTGAAAGACAGCACTGCAAGGTAAAAGCTTTATGCAAATTACAAATTATTGGTAAACTATTGATAATCATTATTGATATACAATCTATAAAGACAGATAAATAGTATTTTCATAAATTTATAATACCTTTAAACATTAAAATAAATAGCAGGAAATAACAGCATAAATTTGTAAACATAAATAGATAATTCATTAAAAGAAAAATTAAATTTGGCAAATTCCGAAACTAAATTTACAAAATAAACGTATTCGTAAGAAAAATCTCCCTATACTTGAATAGAATAATTAATAAATTTATAGTGACAAAATTATTAATACTAGTACAGAGATATGGATGGTGGCAGATGCACTCAGTTGTATTGCGCTAACTCATTAATCAGAGCTATATGTGCCCAAGTATTGGAATGGTTACCACAATGTAAACTTTATCTTTGTCGAAAATATTTGGTTCAATGACAACGTACGACACTTGATAATCAATCAATGCTAATGTGAAAATGATACTCCAATGATCCTCCGCCCCTGACGACGGAACAAAGCTTTTGTGAAAAAAATGCTGATGGCCCTAATTATTGTTCTTTGCAGCAAAAGATTAATACTCCGTTCAAAAAGAGTGTTAAAAATAATAAATAGGATGAAAGAAATATCCTTCAAAAATTTATTAAAAAGGAACGTATATAACTTTTTCGTGAAGACGACATTTAAAAATATATTTATAATTTTTATGTATGTGATATTAACTAATAAAAGCAGATATTATTTTCAAGTTAATGCGAATTTAATCTTCATATGTTGCTTTACTTATTTAACAGTACAAAACGAAATATGCATAAAGTATTTTAAACTCAAGTTTAAATAGATATCAGTAATATTTAATTATTTTATTTGTTCTCAAAATTCTTTAAATACCTTCCACTATATTCTTCATATCTACTAAGTGGGACACTTGAAGAAATTTACATCATTTGTAAAAGTGTTGAAAGTAAGAGAGAAAGACTTTTCATTTCGTCATCTCATGGAACATCAGTGGCTAAATGAAACAATATCAATGTTTATTGCATTATTAAACTGGCTGATACCCACATGATTTTAGATAGCTGCATTCAATATGTCTTAAATTTCTTGCTAAATGCCACTGATTTTTTTTCTCGCTTTCTATCATTTTATTGAAGAGAAAACTTGAAAATAGGGAAAAGTTTTGTCTATTTTCAATGTTAATTTTTTATTGGCTTCGCATGTAAATTCACAAATACGCTGCAAATGCGGATCTTACCTCTGCTTAGTTTTGCCTTTATTTCATATTTTCAAAAAATTCAATTTCAGCATTTTTAATTACTTACCTAGTGATCAACGGTACAACACAGTGTTGTACCTTTGACTTGCAGTTATTGTAAAACGAAACATAAATGAGAAATGAATTTTATTCATATAAAATGATAAGAAAGTTATTTTTTATCAAATCTCAAATTATTTACATGAGTTCGTAGATTTTAAAAGGTCCATTCCTTTCAATTACATCCATTATTTACGAAGCGAGAAAAATGTTTACTGAACTTTCAAATTTGGAAATAAATAAATAAGAGACTGCTTTCAAAACTAATTTTTTTTAAAGCAACAGAATTTCTTTTGAGTCTCTTTCTGTGTTTAAATTTGGAAGCCATCATTTGATTTCAATGCCTGTAAGGTTAATTTTTCAGGACTGTTAGTGATAATCTTAGATTTAATTTTTTTTTTTTTACTTGCTCTTATTCTTCGGTAAACCTTAGGGAAGGGCCTCATATTTTCAAGGAATATCATTGAGGAGGCCTATGGTTTATTTAGATTGACAAAGTTTGAGTCTTAATCTGTATGAACGAAACTACAATGGCTAAATCAATAACCAACCTCACCTGCCAGTTACAGATGAAGGCAGAAACTAGTTATTAGTAAAAGTATTCTAATTAAAGGAACAAAAGCTATAAACTATAACACTAAACGCTTCCAAGATATAATTAATTGAAGCCAAATTTAATAATCCAACTTAGCCACTTTATATATGGTAACAGATTTATGTCTATATTATTTGATATTAACATCCATTAGTTCATTGCCTGGTTATAATAAGTTTTGAATGGGCCAAATATATCCTAATGAATAAATTCAATAATTATTCTAAAAGTAAAAGGTCATGATAATCGCACCATTTTTCATCATCTGAATAACAAGTTTTGGATTCATTGTTGTGAAGGAGTAACTATGCAGGTTTTTTTCAGGATTTACTCAGATAGGATTGATTAAGTGCTTAAATAATTGAAGAAAAGGGGTCTTGTAGAAAAATTTAAAAAATCGAAGAGTAATCTGAAAGTTATCTCGTAAGAAAAGAATCGTAGATAAAAAGTAATCTGAAGATTAAACTACAACTAAATCCACAAATAAGCGAAAAATGAAAACATTGTTTGGGGTTTCCAAAATATATTTATCATCCCGACACTGCAACTGTTTTTTTTTTTTAATGGAATGGACATATCTTACAATAAGCCATTAGACCAAGAATCAAAGAGAGATGGCTTACACAAATTACCATCTTCCTCACAATTTGAAAACATGATCTAGGTTGAAATATCCGCAGTTTCCTCTAAATAAGAAATATCGTGCTTCGCCCTGGTCAAAAGAGCAACACATCATGTTGGTCAAATTTAAAGTATGGTGCACTTTCACATTTAAATCTCTATAATTCATTTTCGGTTTGGGATAGAAAAATCAGAGTTTATACTGAATAAGACTAATAGTCGATCAATTAATTGTATACATAAATTAATATCATATCTTAATAGTATCAAAAAAATACTCTAAGGGAAAATGTTATGTTTGTAATTGTTAGCTCTTAGTAATGAAATAAGATATTTATTTTTATTATAAGATATTTTATCATTATTATGGCTTATTGCAAGATTATTATTTTTATTATAAGATATTTTATCAAAGCACATATTTTTTTAAAAATACCAAGTTAAATTAGAGGTATTTAACAATCAATCTTTCTATTGAGCATAAAAACCTTCAAATTCAAACTTTCAACTTCAAAGAGAAGTGTCAAAGATACAACGCTCTCCCCTACTAATTTGTCGTCCACCAATATCTTTCTACAAGGTCATCAGTTTTACAATTATAATTATTTAAAAATTTATAAACATTAATTTAAAACTATAATTTATAATTATTGAACAAAAGGGAAATTAATGTAAATCTTGCAAAATAATTGCCAATGTCACTAAAAGTCTGATTTCAATTTTGTGAGATCGAAAACTATATAAGCTACGAGTTCTCATTCAGGTCCAGCATAAATGTTTTCAATTCGCTCTTTTAAATTGTTACAGAAATTTTGAAAGCACATATGCCTTTTTATTAATTAAAAATGCCTTGCTATTTTAATTTTATTAGGATAAATAATTAAGAACTTACTAAGAAAATAGAGGATTCATCAAATTTCAATTTAAAATATTTTCTTTCCTGATTTACCAAAAACAAAATCACTGACTACGAGGCAATACCATGCAAATACCAAAGAATATAAAATACAACTTATATTTTCTATGCTAATCATGCTACACATACAACACTTTTCTTAAGATGAAAGTTTTTTTTTTTTTTTTAATTTGCTTTAAAAAAAACATTTAGTAATGATAATAGCAATAATTGCATTTCACTGAAATGTTTTTTTTAAATACCTTTAGAATAATGGCAAAATGGATATGTGTGTGTGTAAGCATATAATTTTTTAATCAGAAGGCAGTTTCGAAGACAGTGAAGAGACTTTCAATTTCTTGACGTCGTTCTCGGAGAAGCATGCATTATGTACAAGTAGGAGCGACGAGCACACACAAAACGAAAATGAGGGAAAAGCTGAAAACCTTTTATCCCTGGTCTTATATGCTGTGATGTTTTAATTAGGGATTTCCATCGCATGTCAATCAAAAAGCAAGGGAAACACAGGGATCTTTTAGAAGAATTTGTAAAGGCAGCGGTATTTTGTCCCTTCACGCAGAGCGTGTGAAAATGTCGGCGTTTAGTTGATTCAGCAATTTTATAAAGCTTCTCTTGAATTAATTAAGTAGATAAAGGGGAATTGGATCAGGAAATAAGAGAATGAAATTACTATGGGCTAAATTAAGATAAAGCTTTGGAAATTAATTTGGATTAAATTAAGATATTTAACACGTCATTATATATATATAACATTATTTTATGTGAAGCAGAATGCAGTTTGAAGACAGTGAAGAGACTTGCTATTTCGTGACGTCGTTTTATTTCATTTTTAAGAAGCAGGCATATGTACAAGCGATGAGCACACAGAACGACACAAAAGGAATGAGGAAAAAGCTTTTGGACATTTTATCCCTGGTCTTATATAACATGAGATATGGATAGGGAAAATATTATTTTATAGAGTTAATATATTATTAAGATTCTGATAGGGATTTCTGAAGCATGCCAATCACATGTAACGGAAACACAGGGATCTTTTAAAAAGAATGTGCTTACTGGACAGTTTTTTACCCCTTCACGCCGAGCGTGTGAAAGTATCGGCGTTTTGTCGATTCAGCAATTTTATAAAGCTTCTCTTGAATTAATTAAGTAGAGACAGTGGAATTGGATCACGAGATAAGAGAATATTTTAGAATAAAGGTATTATGGACCAAATTAAGATAAAATCTTGGAAATTAATTAAATTAAAATTAGAGTTAAAATATCATTACAATCCCCCCCCCCCCACTGCAAGACGCAGAAGTATGTCAGGGCCCTCGACATACAGCCTTACCTTACAGCGGTGGTCAAGTAAGAAACTAAAATTTAAAAGCATATTAAAAGTGATATCCGAGTTTCCCTTACCATTACAATAATATAAACATTAATAAAGAAATGCCATTCATCATTTTATATTAGAAATATAAAAAAGACCAAGATTTATAATTGTAAAAATGTTATATAAAAACCTTAATAAAAGGAGTAATAACAAAATATTAATAAATTTAACAGTATATTGCACAAAGCTATTTTGACCATTTTTCTGTAAACACTGAATTGGTGAACTTAATTTAATGAAGACAGTCTATGATATTTTTGTCTATATTATCTTAAATGTTATAAAATCTGACTCAACAAGATATTTAAATTAGAAATAAATTATTAAATATAATATCAATATTATGATTTTACCCAAATGAAATATTAGTGTAGTTATGATTTTAAATTAAGTATTTCAGCTGGATATAAAAACACAACATTCAAAACTTCAGGTAAAAAACTTGTAAATGAAAATAATACTTTCAAAATTGAAATATTTCATATTAAACACTTGGAACTGAAACCATAAATATAAGATTGAAAGTATCTAATGAAAATCTTGGAAATGAAAATAACCCAACTAAAATTGAATGGTTTCATATAAAGCTTTGGAAATGTAAATAAATGTGAGATTCATGTATTTCAAATAAATCATTTGGAAATGATAATAATAATTGCAAAATTCAAAAATATCAAACAAAACACTTGCGAATGAATGTAACAAACACAAGACTCAAATTACTCTTATAGTATTTGGAGAGAAAAAAATATGTAATATAAAAAATATTTGTATTTTGTAAAAAACAAGTATTTGGACACAGTGATAATAGAGGGTGGCTTAATAACTGTCAGGGGTGTAACAATTTCCCCTGAGGTATTTACTACCTTAGTCTAATTATCATGTGCCATAAATTATTAAGTATATAAGAATCTTGGTATGTTACTTTTTTCGTTCACAAGGTATGTATGTATAATTTTTAAAAACCTTTGAGTTAGATAAATTTAATTAAATTGGGGAAATCATTTTTTCTTAGTTATTAATAGCATGCACATAAATTTCAAATTCAACAAATTATAAAATTATGAATAAATTTTAAATAATAAATATGAAAAATTTAAAAACTGAATATTTTAAACTAAAACTCATGATATTTTGAATCATAATATAAAAGATTATATGTAATTATATTATAACAGAAAAATGCAATTTAAAATCAAATCAAAATTATAGAATATAAATTTTGAATTTCACTCGTTGAGTCAGCTGACGGATGATTTTTTTTTTAAACACTGATCACTTTTTGAAGAATAATAACTTTTTAATTAATCACAAAATGCAATTTTGAGCACTGGAACTGGCACTGGAGACTACTGGCGAGTAAAGCAGACGAGTATTATTGTGATGATGATATAATAAGGAAATGATGTTGATATAGGAATTATTCAGCACAGGTAAGGAGCCAGAAATTTTTTATGATGACAAGGAGAATCAACTCCTTGAAGATATAAGAAGCACGCCCATGACGAAATGGAGCACAAACACAAGAGCATTAAGCAGCAGTGTCGGATGAAGTCACAGATTAGGCACGGTATCATCGACGATGCGGTAACATGACGGAATGCCGGAGATTCAACGGGAACTGCACCGGACCCTGGACTACGGTTTGCATGAAACGATGTGGCCGGAGGCAGTCGAGGGAGACGTTGATGAAAGACCTTCGCCACGGAAACATCGCAGCTGGCGAACCTGGACCGAAGCAGTCATCTTTGGAGCACAGCGAGCGCAATGAAACGTTGAAGTCGCATCCGTCGATTTAATTTTAATTAATTTGACTATTTTTCACAGGAAACTATCCTTGTCGACTTTTTAATATGTATCATTATTTTATGTGAAGCAGAATGCAGTTTGAAGACAGTGAAGAGACTTGCTATTTCGTGACGT